>JAWNOO010000116.1:0-179865 GCA_035045905.1 Drosophila anomelani
CGGTTCACGGTGGGGCGATATCCAGTGCGGTGCGGGTGGCGTCTCAAAGGCCGGCTCCTGGGTGGCGGTTTCCGGTGCTGGGGTAGTCCTTAGGGTAGGTTCCCACCCGGCCGAAGAGCCTTGGAAGAGGTCCTCCAAGTTTGGCTCCAACTCCATCAACAGGGATGGCTCCAGGTGACAACCCCAGAACTTGCCCTAGCGGGCTGTTCCACAGGGTTGTGGGTTGTGTATATTTATTTATATATATATGTATATTTGTCTTTCCGCTAACGGTAATTGTGTTATTTACTTCATTCGACCTCTCTCTTTCATAGCGGACGGTCGTGTTTTTGTTTTGCGCTCCGATTTTTGTGTTAATTTTATTGTAAACCATCGGGGTTTCCTTTGAATTCATCACTTAAATATTTAAAATTATATACCGTCTCGCTATCGCGCGTGCATGCACTTTTCTGTGTAATTAATTTGTGTTAATAATCACTTTTTAGTTTGTGCTAAGACGGTTATCTTATTTTCCTCCTTATTCTTTTTCTCGTTTTTACATATTTTTCTCTCCCCCGCTTGAGTGTCGTTTGCTGTTAGCTGCATCTAAGCCGTTATAGCTCTCATCTCTCTTGTGATTTCTGCTGCTCATTCTCTTAACCTTGCGCTCTTTTGTTCTCTCTCTCTCTCTTGGCTTTTTTGTACTGATAGTGTGCACAGTGGTTCTAGGGTTTGTGAAAATGTCCCAAAATATTGTCTGTGTAATTAAGAACTGCCAAAAAAATATTTTGGCAGACCAGCCCAGTTTCCATTGTTGGCTTTGCGAGGCAGTAGTGCACGCTAAGTGCATCGAGATGACAGGTCGAATAGCTGACGTAGTGTCCAGCAAAAAGGGCCTGCGTTATTGCTGTGAGGCCTGTCGACCGGTTGAGAAGGAGATATCATCCTTCATGCGTCAGACCAGAAGTGGATTTTCTGAGATCATGGCCACTTTCCGCAAGGCGAGTGACATGTTCTCCGCGCTTGACGCTCAATTTAATAGTATGAAGCTATTAAATGAGTCGCCGAAACGCAAAAAATCTGCTGCTGGTCGACAGCAACTGTGTGTGACGCAGCAACCGATTTCCTGCCACTCCCCTGCGCCACAGCTCCTGGTCCCCGTTCCAATGGTTCTGAGATCAGGAACTAGGAAAGATTCGGTTACCGAATCTGAAGCAGCCGCTCAGCCAGCAATCTCCGCGTCGTCCGTTGTATTCGATGCGGAGCCCAAATCTTTGGCTCCGCAAATCTTCGTAGATAAATCAACCCAGGGTCCAACAATGCCCGGAATACCGGCCGTAGTTGGTAACAATTCGTTACGCAAGACCATCACAGCAGTCCCACCTAAGAAAACAATATTTGTTTCGAGGCTTGCCCCTGATCTCGCATCGGAAGATGTTCTAGCCTTTATACAAGGCAAAACCCAAGCCGGACATATCAAGGTGGAAAAATTTCAATTTTCGTATGCCAGAGACATTTCATCTTTTAAGATAAATGTCTTAACCCAACTCTTTGACACTATTTGCTCGGGTGACTTCTGGCCCGAGTACGTAATAGTTAAGGAGTACGAGGCTCGAAAGAAGAGAACACGGCCTGAGGGAGTACAACTGCCCAGGCCGTCTCAATCCTCAGTGTCCACTGCCGCACCTTCTGTCCCAAAAAACTAACCTCTTTCTTACTACTTTCCTATTAGAATACTAGAGGCTTACGCAGTAAGCTTGATTGTATTTACTGAAACCTGGTTGAAGCCGGAGATCCTCTGCTCCGAAATTCTTCCGAGTAAGTACACAATCTATAGATTAGACCGTATTGTCCAGCGTGGTGGTGGAGTTTTAATTGCCGTTGACTCCTGCCTCATCTCGGAACAGGTGGTATCTAACGAATTTCTGGACATTGAATTCATATGCGTTAAATTATCTTTTACAGGCAGCTGTATATATGTTATCTGCTCTTATATTCCTCCATCTTCGGAAATGCCAACTTATTGGAAACACTTTTCGGCAATTCAGGCAGTTTCCAACTGGCTTTCTGATAGGGACCAATTGGTGACTTTGGGTGACTTCAACATACCTGGAGCTCACTGGTCTTCTGACGGTGTGTCTAATATTCTCCTGACTGCGGCACAGCATGACCTTATAAATGGCTTGTTTGATTTATCCTTATCTCAAGTTAACCATGTCTTTAATTCTCTAAACCGCTTACTGGATCTATGCTTTGTTTCAGATCCGGCTGGCGTAAACCTAAATAGAGTTCCTTCAATGTCGCAACCTGAAGATCCTTATCATCCATCCGACTCCGTCGGGATTTCCCCCTCCACTTTTCAGCACCTATCCGCTCTATACTCTTCTCCGGGCCGCCCGGGGCCGTTCTTGGCGAGTTTCCGAAACCGAAACACTATGATTTGAGGTTAGGGTTCACGAATAACGAAATTTCCAACATAACTCCTTGTCCCAACATACAAATGTCTTGTATGATCCTTCCTGGACACGACTGAGCGTTATCCTGGCCAGAGGTTCGTTACAGTATGGATAACTTACGACAAGCTGGGCGTCTTACACGTGGGTGTGTAGCGCGGTGCACGCGGCACGCGGCGGTGTGGAAGGGCCTGCACAGCGTTTCACGGGACACGCACTTAAACGGGACTCGACAAAGGCTTTCGCGGTGTCACTAAGCCCGTACTTCTCGAAAATCGTCTATCGAAGGTTGTCTGCGTTGGGTTGGGTGATACCAATTCACAAAGGTTTTTCTGTGGCGGTAGCGCTTGCATGTGTTTTCGGTGGTGGTGGCTGGCGGAAGAGATTGTACATATAGATAATGTTGTGGCGCCTCTAGAAGGGCGTCTCCAGAAACGTTCCCTTCTCCTGACGGTTTCATCGTGACCTGGTATAGGCCCTCGTCCGTTCCCACCTGGAAACGCTGGCGGGAATGTCCGGCGGCGTGTTGTCGGCGCTCAAAGGCGGCCCAGACGGCGGCTGGTACCGTGTGGTCTGCCAATGGCGTGGCAGCGCGACCGGTTCACGGTGGGGCGATATCCAGTGCGGTGCGGGTGGCGTCTCAAAGGCCGGCTCCTGGGTGGCGGTTTCCGGTGCTGGGGTAGTCCTTAGGGTAGGTTTCCACCCGGCCGAAGAGCCTTGGAAGAGGTCCTCCAAGTTTGGCTCCAACTCCATCATCAGGGATGGCTCCAGGTGACAACCCCAGAACTTGCCCTAGCGGGCTGTTCCACAGGGTTGTGGGTTGTGTATATTTATTTATATATATATGTATATTTGTCTTTCCGCTAACGGTAATTGTGTTATTTACTTCATTCGACCTCTCTCTTTCATAGCGGACGGTCGTGTTTTTGTTTTGCGCTCCGATTTTTGTGTTAATTTTATTGTAAACCACCGGGGTTTCCTCTGAATTCATCACTTAAATATTTAAAATTATATACCGTCTCGCTATCGCGCGTGCATGCACTTTTATGTGTAATTAATTTGTGTTAATAATCACTTTTTAGTTTGTGCTAAGACGGTTATCTTATTTTCCTCCTTATTCTTTTTCTCGTTTTTACATATTTTTCTCTCCCCCGCTTGAGTGTCGTTTGCTGTTAGCTGCATCTAAGCCGTTATAGCTCTCATCTCTCTTGTGATTTCTGCTGCTCATTCTCTTAACCTTGCGCTCTTTTGTTCTCTCTCTCTCTCTTGGCTTTTTTGTACTGATAGTGTGCACAGTGGTTCTAGGGTTTGTGAAAATGTCCCAAAATATTGTCTGTGTAATTAAGAACTGCCAAAAAAATATTTTGGCAGACCAGCCCAGTTTCCATTGTTGGCTTTGCGAGGCAGTAGTGCACGCTAAGTGCATCGAGATGACAGGTCGAATAGCTGACGTAGTGTCCAGCAAAAAGGGCCTGCGTTATTGCTGTGAGGCCTGTCGACCGGTTGAGAAGGAGATATCATCCTTCATGCGTCAGACCAGAAGTGGATTTTCTGAGATCATGGCCACTTTCCGCAAGGCGAGTGACATGTTCTCCGCGCTTGACGCTCAATTTAATAGTATGAAGCTATTAAATGAGTCGCCGAAACGCAAAAAATCTGCTGCTGGTCGACAGCAACTGTGTGTGACGCAGCAACCGATTTCCTGCCACTCCCCTGCGCCACAGCTCCTGGTCCCCGTTCCAATGGTTCTGAGATCAGGAACTAGGAAAGATTCGGTTACCGAATCTGAAGCAGCCGCTCAGCCAGCAATCTCCGCGTCGTCCGTTGTATTCGATGCGGAGCCCAAATCTTTGGCTCCGCAAATCTTCGTAGATAAATCAACCCAGGGTCCAACAATGCCCGGAATACCGGCCGTAGTTGGTAACAATTCGTTACGCAAGACCATCACAGCAGTCCCACCTAAGAAAACAATATTTGTTTCGAGGCTTGCCCCTGATCTCGCATCGGAAGATGTTCTAGCCTTTATACAAGGCAAAACCCAAGCCGGACATATCAAGGTGGAAAAATTTCAATTTTCGTATGCCAGAGACATTTCATCTTTTAAGATAAATGTCTTAACCCAACTCTTTGACACTATTTGCTCGGGTGACTTCTGGCCCGAGTACGTAATAGTTAAGGAGTACGAGGCTCGAAAGAAGAGAACACGGCCTGAGGGAGTACAACTGCCCAGGCCGTCTCAATCCTCAGTGTCCACTGCCGCACCTTCTGTCCCAAAAAACTAACCTCTTTCTTACTACTTTCCTATTAGAATACTAGAGGCTTACGCAGTAAGCTTGATTGTATTTACTGAAACCTGGTTGAAGCCGGAGATCCTCTGCTCCGAAATTCTTCCGAGTAAGTACACAATCTATAGATTAGACCGTATTGTCCAGCGTGGTGGTGGAGTTTTAATTGCCGTTGACTCCTGCCTCATCTCGGAACAGGTGGTATCTAACGAATTTCTGGACATTGAATTCATATGCGTTAAATTATCTTTTACAGGCAGCTGTATATATGTTATCTGCTCTTATATTCCTCCATCTTCGGAAATGCCAACTTATTGGAAACACTTTTCGGCAATTCAGGCAGTTTCCAACTAGCTTTCTGATAGGGACCAATTGGTGACTTTGGGTGACTTCAACATACCTGGAGCTCACTGGTCTTCTGACGGTGTGTCTAATATTCTCCTGACTGCGGCACAGCATGACCTTATAAATGGCTTGTTTGATTTATCCTTATCTCAAGTTAACCATGTCTTTAATTCTCTAAACCGCTTACTGGATCTATGCTTTGTTTCAGATCCGGCTGGCGTAAACCTAAATAGAGTTCCTTCAATGTCGCAACCTGAAGATCCTTATCATCCAACTTTCGATGTGACCATCGACACTGGGACAGTTTTAGCAACGACATCTGGTAGTAGGTTAAACAGAGTCCGCTGTTTCCGAAAGGACGACTATAAGAGGCTAAACACTTTAATAGCTGAATTTGATTGGTCTAATCTCTTCATGAGCTCAGACATGGCAACCGCCGTTGATATCTTTTATAGTGCCATGAACTCATTTTTCTTCTTATGTGTTCCTGAAACCTATCCGTCGGTCTCTAATAAACCACTCTGGTTTAACAAAGAGCTGACACGTTTAAAAAACGTAAAATCTAGGCTTTATAATAAATATAAACGTACTGGTTCAAGAACGGCTTTCTCATCCTATCTAAGTGCTCGATCTAGCTTTACCGTGCTTAACGCTCAGTGTTATAAAAATTATTTGACTCGTTGCAAGGTCTAGTTCACGCAGGACCCCAAACAGTTTTATAACTTTGTTAACTCTAAACGTAAACCCACGTTGTACCCTCCCTCGCTGTCATTTAACAATATTACTGTAAATTCTGATCAAGCAATGGCCAATCTCTTCGCTGAGTTTTTTAAAACCACATATTCTCCCGCAACATCTTCAGATCATACATTTTCTCCAGCTATGCCCAGTTCGAACCTAATCTTCAGTCCTCACTTATTCTTGATCTTCAACGTGTTAAGCCAGTATATTCACCAGGTCCTGATGGAATACCGGGCTCTGTGCTAAGGTATTGCTCCGAGACGCTGTGTAACCCCCTTCTAAAATTGTTTACCTTATCTTTAGAATCCTCAGAATTTCCCATTATTTGGAGGGAATCATTTGTTATTCCTCTCCACAAAAAAGGTAGCAAGTCGGATGCCAGTAACTATAGAGGTATCTCTAAGTTATCGGCAATCCCCAAACTTTTCGAGAATGTAATCACTCCTCACTTGCAACATCTATGCAGATCCGTCATCTCTCCATGTCAGCATGGTTTTATGAGGCGAAGATCAACCACGACCAATCTTCTGGAACTCACCTCTTTCGTTATTAGGGGTTTCCAACAAAACCTTCAAACCGATGTCATTTACACGGACTTTAGTAAAGCTTTCGACTCGGTTAATCATTCTCTTCCGGTTAGGAAACTCGATTCATTGGGGTTTCCAAGTGATCTTCTTAAGTGGATTTCGAGTTATCTAAGTGACAGGTCCCAAAAGGTTCTGTTCAGAAATGTTCTATCCAATAGCCTCAGTGTCACTTCTGGCGTCCCACAGGGTAGCCACCTGGGACCACTACTATTTACATTGTTTATCAACGATTTGCCGCAGGTTCTAACCAAATCCAGAGTACTCATGTATGCTGATGATGTTAAACTTTGCGTGCAGTATAGGGAAAGCTCACGCCAATCTGACCTACAAACGGATCTCGATAACTTTCAAGCATGGTGTCATGCTAACGATTTATATCTCAACAGTTCTAAATGCAAACTGATGACATTTTCTCGCACAACTCTTCTCCCTGCCACGTATATGCTTAACGATTGCCCTTTGGAAAGAATTACTATTGTTGGTGACCTAGGCGTCCGCCTGGACCCTAAACTTTCGTTCTCAGAACATATTTCCTGTATGGTTAATAAAGCCGCCGGCATGCTTGGATTCATTAAAAGGTGGTCGAAGGAATTCGATTCTCCTTATGTAACGAAGACCCTATTTACTTCGTTAGTACGCCCTATACTGGAGTATGGCTCGTGCGTCTGGAGTCCTCAATACGGAGTCCATAGCAGCCGCATCGAATCTGTCCAAAAGAAGTTTTTACTTTTCGCCCTCCGTGGCCTACCCTGGGATGCTAACCTTAGATTACCGTCTTACTCTAGTAGACTTCTCCTAATTAATTTACCTTCTTTAACTAACCGTAGGACGATGCTTGGCGTCGTCTTTCTACATAAACTCATTCACGGCGAGGTGGAGAGCCCCTACCTGCTTGGGCAGCTCAATTTCCACTTGCCCGTAGTGTATCCTAATTTTCCTCGTTCTATTCTATTTTTCCTCTCTCGCGTCTATCAAGTAAGCGTTCGTGCCGTACGTCACGCGGCTGCGCCCCTCGGTCGGTTGGGTGGGAGGTGGGCCTCGTTGGGACTCGGTCGAAAAAAAAAAAAAAAAAAAAAAAAAAAAACTAATTTGCCATTTAGTTTGGCTCATGTACTTAAGAGGAAAAGACAATTTTTTTTCGCCCTAGAATTTTAACAAATTTTTTTTGTTAAAAAAATTTTTTGTTGTATTAACATTTGGAAACCTGCCTATGTTTTTGCATGATTTTCAGGCCACGCGCTATTCGAGCAACTTTGATGTCGCTCAATTTTACAATAAGTTTATACAATATAAACAAATTATGCAACGCAGTGCATGGTTATAAAAATATATACGTTCTGGGAAGCGTTGTCGGTCCTTTTCCGTAGTCTTGCTGGGATGGCAAGACGTGGCTGGTGCTGGCTGCACAGGCTGTTGTTTTCCTATTTTGATGTCCGCTGCGTCAGCTGGTCGTCGCCTTCCTGGCTACGCTGACGCTCCCTCGAAGGCGCAGGCGGCGGCAGTGCCTCCCACGCTTAGTATGTGCTGCCGGGGTCTCTTTGCCTGTAGGCTTAGGCGTGGCCGGTGCCGGTCTTCTGTGTTGGGGCACCGGTGTTGATAGAGGTGTACTCGCAGTAGGGTGAGTCTCCCCTCGCAGTCTTTAGGGCACTTCTTCTTCAGCTTCTGTATTTCTACTTGTTGTGGCAGAGTTATTTTTTTTATTAGGTTGCGTATGTGTGGCTGTGGTTAGATTTTTTTTCTCGTTTAGTAAATTTTTTATGTGTTCGACTTCGGCATGGATTTATACCGAGTCGTTCCAGTTCACTTTACTTCCGCTATTCAGTAGCTTCAGTAATTCAGCCCTTTTGGCTTTTAATCTTTTCACCACACCACTACGCTTAGCACACATCACACTCTACTCACTGCGATCCTTTGTTTTTTTTTTCCATCGGCTGCTGTGACTTTTAATTTTCTTTGCGCCATAAACTTCCTCTTCGTTGATTCCTGATCTTGTAGTTTCTGGTCCAGTGATGTCATCGATTTCATCCAACCATCGATGTAACGGTCGCCATGTAAAGTTCCCTCGAAGGTGCCGAACCATATCCCATCAATGATTATTCAGTTTGGTGTTTCATGCATATGATTTTAATTAAATTTTTGTTAATGTTCAATCAGTTATAATATTGAGCTGAGCAGACGTTGTTGTAAAGAAAGCTTAGTCTGATAGCCACGCTGGCAACAGCGGCAGCGGGAAGGCGGCTATGTAAGAATATAGCTATGCTAGCTTAGTCTGGAGCGCGGAGGTATATGCACATACATACGTAAGATCCGCTCGTGGTGCATTTATGCTAACACCTGCACTTTCTACGTGTGGTGCAAATACGCAGCGAGGGATTCATATTTCGGCCGCTGAGGTTTATGACCGAGGCCTTGGGTTGTATAATCGAATGAGACAATGCGTTTAAGTACTCATGGTACAGTCTATAAATTTATATGTCTTTTATATTTATATGTGTGCATATTACAGTATGGCCACCAGTGGGCTGTCCATTGGTGCTCGGATGGCACGCACTCGTGGAGAACAATAGGCCGATGCAAGGCGGGGCTGCGGTTAGTACGGTGGTTGTCGGCGCTGGTAGCTGAGGGGAGGCCAAATCTAGAGCCAGGGTTTAAGCTGCACTTTTAGAAATGTCCAACTATGAGGAAATCACAATCAAAACCAAATTAAAAATTTTGCTTTGAAGATAACGATTTTTAATGTCGAACGTTAGAAATGCCTGCAAACTTGCATTGGGCAGCGAGCATCAGTTGACAAAGTTTAGTCCTTTCAATTGCATCGCGTAATCAGTGGGTGCAGCCAAAAATTATTTTTATCATATTAATTAATTAATTGATCGATTCTTTATCTATTTTCAATAAAAAATATATTTTTTTCCAACTTTAACATTTTTTTTCTTTTTTTGGAAAAAAAAAAATACCAAAAAAAAAGGCGTTTTTATCATGTTTCCTATTTTTGGTGGAAAAAAACTTATATAATTCTATCCCATTCTATTACACCAGAACATACACCATTTGCAGCAATTGATATAGAATCAGTTTCAAAAATAAAATCTTGCTCATATTTTGCACAAATACCTTAAATTTTAAAATATGTGAAATAAACCGTGCTGGATTTTTGGAGGCTTGAGCAAGAAACATAAGCGAAATTCACGTGTAGAACAGTCAGTGGTGGCGTTGGGCCATGACATTTAATAATTTTATATTGCAATAACATATTTCCAAACTATGTTTTGAATTTCCAAACAAATTTCGAAGATTTGGGAAAGATAAAGCCAGAAATTTATAAATAATGCAAGTTTATAATGAAAACTTCGCGTGTACATACGAATGGTGATCTTATGAAGGTGCTAAGAATCATATGATATATTTCTTTAACATTTTTCAACCCCACCGTAAACTAGGCACTAAGAGCTTTCAGAAAATGCGACCAACTATTGTCTTAAGATCAATACGGTGACAATAGCTCTGAAACAAACTCGAATCAAATAAGCTTGATGGCCAAAAAGCTGTAAAATTTCATTATAAAATGACATTATTTCATTTTTTTTAATTTAAAAAAAATTCTAAAAATTTAAACGTACGTTTTTTTTCTTTCTCAGTCAATTATGTTCATTAATTATGTTTTTAATGCTTTGACTTATAAAAACATGAGCCTATATCCAAAAACACAAATTTCACACAAAATTAAAAAAAAATTGCCTCCAAATTAAAAATTAGAATACTTTTTTAATGTTAAAAATTACAACAAAAAATATGAAATTATTTAAAATTCTCGAAAAAGGAAGAAAATATATATAATTTTTTAATTTGTATGTTTTGAAATGAATTTTTTTTAATTTTGGCGCCCACGAAAATGCCACTCCTGTTTTCTTATATCTATCCAATTCTTTAGGCTTTGTAAAATGTTCATTTCGAATTTCAAGTTGATATCTCAAAAAAAACTAAAGTTATTGAATTAAGGCGCCCTAGATTGACAAAATCTTACACTGTGGGACGGTGGGAAAGTAATTTTCGGATCCGGAGTGGGTCGAAACGGTGCCTCGATGAGGATGGATGTATAATGGTTGTGGATCAAATGGATCCACGATTCCCTCCAGTACCCAAGCTGCTCATCTCCTTCCGGCGCTGCTGGTTCCATAGTGGGGCCACGGCGCTCCGGCTCACTCTCGCTCTCATTGCTGAAGAACATCTCTCCCTCGCTGTCGGAGGCGTCCTCCAAGGTGTAGTTTGGGTTACGTGGGGCTGCGCTAGTTTGGGAGCTGCGCTCTTCCTTATCGTCTTCCATGGCACAACTCCCTGACTCACTGCCATCCTGCCCCACGCCGCGGGCTCCGAAACTGCGTGGCTGTAGTGTCCCTCCACGGAGGATCCGGTGGGGCTCGGGCAGTAGTCTCGGTCTGAAGGCGCCTGGTTGACGCGGGCCTGGTACTGGGCGTACCGGCTGCAGCACACTCGCTCGTGAGTGACGGGATGCACGTAGGACGGGGAGCGGCTGACTGGTGCCCATGAAGGTGGGCTCGTCGTGGCGGAGGGTGTCTCGGCCTCCGTTGTGGGGGGTCCGAATCGGTTGTATCCGGAGGCACCGCGCGTCTCGTCGGAGCTGGAAGAGGACGCGGAGCTCGACGCTGCCCGGCGGGATGATGTCTTAGTCCTGGGTCTCCCGGGTCTCCATGCTGCGTGTCAAGCTGTGGGAAAAGAAAGCGTTGTAAGCTAGACTGTTTCGGCTGTAGACTTATGGTGTAATTCCCCGAGGAACGCCTGCAGATGAATTGAATGCATGCCTGAAGCCATCACCTTTATGGAGCAACGTGAAAACATTATCGCTAACCACAAATATGAGAGTTGAACTTGAACTTTTACCATTAACTTCGAATGATATTCCGTTTGACTTCAAAAGATGGCAATTTCCAGTTAGCATTGCGTTTGCAATAACAATTAACAAATCACAAGGCCAATCGCTTAGTGTTTGCGGCATAAATTTAGAAATTCATTGTTTTTCACATGGGCAGTTATACGTTGCGTGCTCACGAGTTGGAAAACCATCCGCTTTGTTTGTGTTAATGTCAGACCAAAAAACAAAAAATGTGGTTTACCAAAAAGCACTACAATAAAATGGAACAGTGAGTGAGCACACGAAGATCATTGGCGTCTGATGTCTCCCATTATCTTATATCTTATTCAAATATAAAACAAAAACAAAATGTTGTCTCGATCTTTTAATAACAAAACGAAATGTGTTACATAAAATGAAGCCATCTGGTGGCGAAAAGGAGTTCACCGGGTTTATCGTTCCAGATAAAGGAGGCATACAATATGAGCCATTGCTCGTTGAAAATGACGTTATATCTCTTGAACTTTTTTCTAGTTTGATTTGATGGAATCCTGACATTAACTCAAGGCATGAAAAGTATTAAGCTCGACCTAGTTGATCCAAAATATCATCAATTCTAGCTAGTGGGAATTTATCAGATAGTAATTTTTTATTAATCTGGCGATAGTCAATCACTAACCGCCATTTCATTACATTTGATCCAGAAGATGGTTTCTTAGGAATATTTAACAATGGGCTATTATATTCGGATACTGACGGTTCAACAATCACATCGGAAATTAACTTTCCTACCTGCTTTTGTATTTCATTAACCTGACTGTGTGGGCTTCGATAATTTTTTATGTTTACTGGTTCACAATGTTTTAATCTCCGGTTTTTCATATAGAAGTTGTTTGTAGTGTGATGAGCCTGCCGGCTCCACACAAATAATGTAAACAAAAAAACAATAATGTAAGAAATAATAATAATAAGGGGAAATAATAATAATACTGTAAATAATGATAATAATCAAATAATGTAAATATTCGTAAGTTAACTAGAAATAGATCGATTTAAGGCTACGAAAGCCATCATAAATAGCTAAGTCGTCTCGCCACCCCAAAACCTCAGCACACACGGACGCACACATAAAGGCACATCAATAAAATTGGTGGTTGTGTGTGAACGGCGAACGGTTGCCCGCGCGGGGAGCTCCGTCGACAACTCGCGCTGCGGCAGTGCCCCTAGGGGAAAAAGGTGCTAGCAGCATTAAGGATGCATGGTGAGAGTAGTCTTAGGACTCACCCGTCGAGGCTCGGCTCCTGAGGCCCGCGGAGGACTCCTATGCGATCCACCGAACCGGCGAGAGGGGCGATGGCCAGGGGTAAGAGGGGATCCTTTCGTTCCCCAAACTTTCTCTTCCGTCTCTGCTCTCTTTTGATGTTTACAAATGTGGACGCCCCCACATATTGTGCTGGTCATGTCAGCTGATCGCTGAACCAGCTGTTGTCCAGTGCTGTAAAGCAGCTGCACCTCACGGGTCTGGCAGCGCTACAAAAACTGCTGCCACCATCCCTACACCAGGACAGAAGCTCCATGCTATGAGCTGCAGCCGGCGATCGCGGCAGAAATATATAGCATACAATCCCGCGCTGCTGCTGGAGACTCCTCGGCAAGGAGGCGGAATTCTTCCGCTCTTCAAAGAGTCCAGGTACGCCAGCGGGGCCAACTGGTGGAAAAGGTCACGGAGCGGACCGACGGCCATCCCCGCCGCCTTGGCGGTAAACCGGAAATGGGGCTCTGGCGACCGGGACGGGGCGGTATAACCCCCATCGTAGCCAAGCCGGAAGGAAATATTCGGCCGCCGTGGGAGGCCCCGCGCCGGACCGACTCAGCGGGGAAGTCATCGGGTAGACCCGATGAAAATCCGCGCAGCGACTGCCCACATTGGGCGGCTGCGTGGTCTGCTCTGAGCCACTGTGGCCGGCAGTGATTGTAACCTGGCAGGAGGTATAAAATGCGGCCTAGCATTGGGCGACAATGCACGGAAAAAGGAATGAATGAAAGAAACGACACTACTCCAGGTGGCAGCCACAAAAGTGGAAATCCACCCGTGGGAACTCCCGCGGCTAGGGCAAGGATTCTGGAGGCCCTAACACTCACTCCTAAACACCCTCTCGTGGCGGTGGCTGACTTGGCCGCCACGTCAGGTAATGCACCAAGCCAGACGGACACATCGAGCAAGGGAGACCCGGCAGCTTTTAGGAAAAGCAGCCTGATGGCGCGCTCTCCACCCCTCGCGCCTTCTACGCTGCCGGGGAGAAGTGGAGTCGGCGTCCCAATTGACTCGACTAAGAAAGGGAGACCCGGCCAGCGGTCAACGGGGCACGCTTCCGAAAAGAAGCAAGGCTGCCCAAGGGGAGCCCACCTCCGATGCAGAGGACGGGAAGGAGCAGAAGCTCTCGAGCGCCGAGAGCGTCTTGAAGCTCGGCAAGCTGCTGGATGAGCTCCACAGCCTTGTGCATGACAAGCAGTTGCGCCATATAAACATGGCCATGAAGGCGATGATTGCCGAGATGCGGAGGCTCAAGTCCGCAATCGAGCAGCCGGCCGTAGAGGAGCCGGAGATATCGGGAGCGCCGGAGAGCGTATGCTGCCAATGCGCGCAGAGCATAGCGGAAAAGAGGACCGTGACGAGCAGGGGGCAACAGACGGCGGCAGCGCCGAAGAGGGACCGGGCAGCACAGACGGACCCTTGGCGAAGACTCAGCCAACAGGACGGCCCAATCGAGAGCACGCAAGCCCCCAGGCAAACGCGCCCGAAAGAGGTACAGCCCGCGGCACCGGCAGCGCCAAGAAACGGTGCCAAAAAAACTCGTCCAGCCCCCCCAGAGCGGCCCCGGGCGATGGAGCAGCAGCGAGAGAGGCCGGAAAAGCCCGCCTAGGCCGGGACCACCGGCACCCCATGGAGCACGGTAGCCAGCAAGAGGAAGCCGCGCAGACCACGTCCCGAGGCGGTGATAGTGGAGGCAGCAGGAAGGTCCTACAGCGAAATCCTAGCGCTGGTCACGCGAAGGGAGGACAGCCAGCTGAAAGACCTTGGAGGAGCAGTAAACAAGGTGCGCCGAACGGCCAGGGGCAACCTGCTATTGGAGGTAGCCAAGGGCAGCACCGAGACCGCAGAGTCCATGAGGGACAGCATCGCTCGGGTCTTGGGCGACGCGGCGGAAGTGCGGGCCCTGACGGAGGACTCGAAAGTCGCCGTGTTCGAGGTCCGGAACCTGGACGCAATCACGACAGAGAGCGAGATCCGTGCCGCCTTCATGAAGCAGTACCAGCTCAGTGAAGGAGTGGTCAAAGTTCGGAGCCTCCGCTCCCGGGTACGGGGAGTCAAAAACGGCGGTGATCAGCCTGCCATGCTCTTTGGCGAAGGAGGTGCGTAAGCGAGGCGAGATCCGCATAGGATGGACGAGGTGCAGGGTGCGGGAGCGCGAGGGTCCCCCACGCTGCTTCAGGTGCCTAGAACTCGGGCACATCGCCATCCGGTGCAAGAGCCTGGTGGACAGGAGCGGCTGTTGCATTAAGTGCGGCGAACCAGGGCACAGAGCAGCAGCATGCAGCTAGGAGCCTGAGGGTCACAGAGCGACCAACCAGCGTTCCGGCACCAAGAGCGGCCGGGCCGAAACAGACGGTGCTGGCCCCCCAAGGACGATATGCAGTTGATTCAACTCAACCTGAATCACTGCAGGGCGGCGCAAGATCTGATGCTGCAGACAGTGCGCGAGGTAGCGGCGGATGAAGCCATCCTGAGCGAGCCTTACAAGGCGAGGGAGGGAGCGGACTGGGCCAATGACAGTACTGGCAAGGCGGCCCTATGGGTCTGCGGCAATACACGACGGCGGATGTCCAACATCCGGGCAGCCGATGGCTTCCTCAGGGCGGAGGTGGCCGGCTACTGGATCTACAGCTGCTACCTGGCGTCAAGCCTGACGCTAGGGGCGTTCTGTCGGATCCTGGATGACCTGAGCTGCGATCTGCGCGGGAGACCGAATGTAATAGTCGGGGGAGACTTCAACGCCTGGTCAGAGGAATGGGGATCATCCTCAACCAACGCCAACGGACGTAGTGCTGCTGAACGACGGAGCGCGGCACACTTTTGTCAGAGCAGGAGCAGCCTCGTTCATCGACCTGACACTGGTGAGCACCGCGATTTCCCATCATGCCAGATGGGGAATCAGCGACGCCTACACAGGGAGCGACCACGAGGCCATCCTCTGCTCAGTAGGTGAGCCGGCGGGAGACACTCGCGCGGTGCCGCTTCCGACCAAGGCGTACCGCCCGGACACATGACATCCGAGGCGGCCGATGGAGCCAGCGAAACGGCCGACCGCATGGCATCACTCTTTGAGCACGCATGCGACCAGAGTATGCGGCGGAGAGGGACGTGTGGGAGGTACCAGAGACCAGTCGTCTGGTGGAGCGACGCGATAGCCGACCTCCGGTCCGCGTGCCTGCATGCCCGGCGAAAGCTCACCCGTGCGCGCGGCACAGTGCGAGTCGCCGAGCGCAACGAGGTCTACAAAGCGGCGAGGAAAGCCCTCAAAACGGCCATAAGGGATGCCAAGCGCGAATGCTTTCTGCGGCTCTGCGACGAGGCGGAAAACGATCCCTGGGGAGGCGCCTACAGAATGGTGGTCAAGGGTCTGAAAGCGGGCAGTACAACTCCTTCGGACCCGGTAGCCCTGGACGGCATCGGGCATGCGCTGTTTCCGAGAGGAGAGCCGGTGACCATGCAGCCGTTTGTGGAGCGTTTCTCCAGCGAAGCCTGCTTGATCTCGGAGGAGGAGGTGACCAGGACGGGCAGGACCATTCGTCCCAAGAAGGCGCCAGGCCCCGACGCCGTGCCCAATAGGGCAGTGAGGCTGGCTATGGCACTCCACCCGAAGGAGTATGCTTCGCTTTACTCCAAGTGCCTAGCGGAGGGGATCTTTCCTGAAAGATGAAAGAGGCAGAAGCTTCTGCTGCCAGCGGGACCGTTGGAGCGCTGTCCCGGATGCTTCGGAACACCAGAGGGCCCAAACACGCCACAAGGAAGCTGCTGTACGCGGCGCCGGTGTGGTCCGAGGCAGTCAAGACGAGATCGTACGCGAGGGGGATCGAGTCGACGTACAGACTGTGCGCTATACGAGTGGCCAGCGCATTCCGAACTATTTCGGACGACGCAGTGCTGGTCCTAGCCGGTCTAGTACCGCTGAGGAAGCTGGTGCAGGAGAAGACGGACCTACGCAACGCGCTTCGCGAGCACCAATGGTGCCAAATGGGATGGCTCGCAAAAGGGACGATGGACACACCGGCTGATCCCCAACATCGAGTCCTGGATGGAGAGGAGGCACGGGCAGGTAAACTTCTACCTGACCCAGGTGCTAAGCGGGCACGGCTGTTTCCGCGCCTACCTCAAAAGGTTCGGCCACGAGGAGGAGGACGGCTGCCCGGAGTGCGGATCAGGGATAGTCGAAGACGCAGAACACGTCTTCTTCGAGTGCCGCCGGTTCGAAGAGTAGAGGGACGAGCTGGAGGCAGCAGCAGGGTCAGCAATCAGGCCGGAGACGCTGGTGTCGCTGATGCTGGCAGACCCAAGAGTCTGGGACGCCGCTGCGGAGTTTTCGGCGAGGATGATGACGGCGCTGAGGACCCAGGAGAGGGCGAGAAACGAGAGGACGGGTTAAGGGACCTTCCGCTGCGCGAAGCATTGCTTTGCGGCCGTACCGCGCAGTGGGGGCCCCTCCCCCCGTCATGCACAAATTGTGCTACTCACAGTATAGATGTAGTACAAACCTATAGAATAATAAACAAATACAAAAAAAAAAACATCAATAAAATTCACTACAACCCGTTGGCATATGACCCAAATGAAGTATGCAAGAGAGAGAGAGGGTACACGATCACGCCATAAAATCAACCCCCGAAATTTGGCACGCGCACAAAAGGAAGAACGACAGGGAACGATGCCCGAAACTTCTAGAAGTTTCGAAAGCCAGCCACGAGAAACTGGAGATCGAAAATTGAGGGGAGTTGCGATTGAGACGTCGAGTGACGCGGATCTAATTTTTCTTTTCGGGACACAAAAGTTGGGGATTGCTTCTCTTAAGAAAACAATAGCAGGAGCCAAAACCTCAACAGAGGACGCAACGCAACTTAGGAAACCCACCCGGGGAGTGACGGCTGACAAGGAGAGAAAGAAAATCCACCCACTGGAGACAGCGAGGGACTTGTGCCGGCCCAGGACAAGCGGGCGGAGCACCCACAAGACAGGCGCGTGCTTGTGTGTGTGTGAGTGCTCAGTGAGTGCGGGTGAGTGCTGTTAATGGAACCGCAACGAGTGGCCAGCGAGTAGATACGGCCAAGATTTGGACAAGTAGGTGCTGAGCCAGACCCAGTAGGCGCTACCGCGGATCCCCTTCGCTGTTTTGGCCAATATCAAATAAAATCATTTTCCTACTTGGTGACCCAGTGCCTGACACCCTCCATCTCACGTCAACCCAATGTCCATCGAAGACTCACTGTCCTGTCTTTATACATTTTTTGTGCAAAGAGATCCTGGCGTGACTGAGCTTCAACCCAGCCTTAGAACTATTTCACAGTAGTTATTGGTTCGGTTTTCAATCCGAAAGTTAAGATAATACACCCTTTTCCCTATTTTCTGGATTGGGTTTGACTACATTGTAGTTCGAAAGTGATTCATATGTTAGTTTATCTATACTGACTACTTGGTTGGTATTTGTTGTATTAAGAAACCTTATAAAAGCGTTACTGGATGTTGCTATGGTATTTGCAATGTAAAGACCATGGCGAATTGGCTGGCGAAAATCCTCCATCCGAACCCTCCACGAGGGCACCGGCTGGGCAATGGGCACTGTACATATTATCCCGGACAACGGGTAATGCATCGCCGCTTGCTCCATTCGAGGTAATACAGTGTCTAGCTAAGGCTTCGGTTTAACTCCTTCTGTCCAAAGCAGGAGGAGATGAACCATTAGCCATGGGTGGAGGTGCCTGGCGGAAGGCATAAAACGCAAGTCTGAAAACTAAACTGCATTTTCCAAAGTATGGAGAAAAAAACGGGGGATGGGATATCAGCCCAAACGTCGGTGGAAGGCGTGACTGCTACCACCATCGGGCATGGGGGGGGAGCAATCCCATCTGCGTGTCGCCAGCGGTCAAACCTCTAGAGCGACGGGAGCAGGTCGCCACAAAAACATCTCAGGGCAAACTTCGCCGCTCGGGTGCCGCAGTTGACACAGACACGGACCCGAAGAGCGAGCAGCCTAAAAAAAACACGGATGAGAGCCCAATCAACTCGCCTAAGCCAGGCACCAGCTCCCAGTGTAGGAACGAGCCGAAACGGTCAAGCGAGGGGAGGAAGGCGAAGGCACAGTATATACGATACACGATATACACAGTATCGCGATCCAGAGCCGGCTCCGGGACAAAGCGAGAGTAGGAAGGGTCATATTTAGGAGGAAAATACCACCGGGAACGCGTCTAAATTGTGTATTCTACCCCGATTTCATGTATCGGAGTTCCCCGGTAACTCCTCGATGATCGCTCAGTCCCTCCTTACCGACCGTGGCTATTGTATGGGAGTGCACTGCTTGCATTATCGCATTATCGACCACCCTCTTAAAAGCTGACTGCTATGGCACTCGTTCGGCCGAAGGCGCAGCTGCGGCTGATTTCGGGCGGGCCCGGGAATTCTCCGGCTGGGCGCGGAGACTAACTACGAGATGGGCGACAAGGGCGCGACGGTACCTAGTGGCGGCGTTAGGGCCAGCTGCAGTGGTCGTCGTCCGTGTCGCGGTCGGCAGAATTTACAATTCGAGTCTTGCAACGGGACAAGTAGGGAATAAATGCTAAAATGCGTATGTGCTATGTATGTATATTCGTTTGTGTGTGTGTGAAGAGATTGGTAGGTTAGGAACACTACTCTATAACGGCGCGAAGTTTGCAACGGGACAAAGAGAAAAAGGAATGCTGAAATAGAACCCCGCACAACCAAGAGAAAACGTGCAAGAGTGAGGTTAGGTTTTCTTATTGGCTATATATATATATTTAGATTTGTAGGTTATACATTTAAGTACAAAAGGGGCTTAACTTGAACTTACTTGGGTCAAATAGTAGTCCGGCCAACAGTCGGGCTCGGCGGACTTGCACACCTGTTTGTGTGGGTGAGTTGGCGCGGCGTGGTACACGCGATTCGCGGCGGCGGCAACAGCGGGCCGTGGATGTTTCGCGAGAATGCGAATGCGGACGCGCACCGGGTTGAACTCTGGGTTCTATCTATGCACGGCTCAAAGGCTCGTAGTTATTAGGTTCTCGTCTCTGTCGAAGTTTGATTCTCTGCCGTGGATTTCACTACTTGGGTTTTCGCGCACTCGGGGCTAAAAAAACACAACTTGTCGGTCGAACGATCGGTGGTGGAAGAGAGCGAGAAAGCGATCCTACTCGCTATCGTTCGCTCCGTTTTCGGAATATTCGCTCCATTATCGCAGTTAGCCGATTTATCGACTATGATTCAAAAATTAACAGGGTTTGGGGGTTCGCTTAGCCTACTTAGTTTAGTATTTTCTTTGGGATTATTAACATATTTTGACTTCATATTTACAGGCCGTTATAATTAAAGCTATGATTATGTTTAGGCTTAGGTTCTATATCCAGGACTATCACTATTGGTTATAATATATATATTTACATAGGGGTGGTGATTATAGTGTAATATGCACATATAAATATATCCGACATACGCAACCAATTGCACCTAAACATATTTAAATGCATTGAAGGGTTATACAACCCCGGGCCAGGTCATAAACCTCAGCCGAAATATGAATCCCTCGTTGCGCATTTGCACCGCTCGCAGAAAGTGCAAGTGTCAGCATAAATGCACCACGAGCGGATATACCTCCGCGCTCCAGACTAAGCGAGCATAGCTATATACTTAAGAATACATAGCCGTCCTCCGCTGCCGCTGTTGGCAGCGCGGCTATCATATTTAGCTTTCATTAGCCCTTAAGTAAATTTATAAAACAAGAATGAATGACGAGCTCAGAGCGGCAACAACGGCTGCTCTGCGCCTAATTATAAAATTATAAAAAACCTTTTTAAAACCTTTTAACAAATAAATAAGAAAGAAATAATAAGAAACTACATGATGTTGGTTTACTATGGGATCGTACTGCGACGGTGGAGTAAAATACTACATGGCGACCGTGATAATCTGCAATCTTCGTGAGTGACATCGTTGGACAACTAAAAAAAAAAAATCTGCAAGTTTAAAAATACGGACTACTTAATTGGAACCAACCACCGGGCGGAATCTATCTATTACATGGCACCAAGGAAATTGACAGTCGCAAGAGCCGACGAGGAAGAGAAAACAAAGGATCGCAGTGAGTAGAGTGTGATGTGTGCTAAACGTAGTGGTGTGGTAAAAAGATTAAAGGCCAGAAAGGCCGAATTACTGAAACTACTAAATAGCGAAAGTAATGTGAAGTGGAACGACTCGGTAAAAATCCATGCCGAAGTCGAACACATAAAAAAGTTACTGAATGAGAAAAAAAATCTAACCACAGCCACACACACATCCACCTACACTGCAATTAAAAACCTTGCGCAGCCTAATAATAAAAAAAAAACAACTCCGCCACAGAAAATAGAAATACCAAAATTGGAAAAGCAGTGTCCCAAGGACTGCCCGGGACCTCTGGAGAGCCCGTTCTGCGAAGCAACCTGCTTGAAGCCTGTGCGATGACCAGCACCGGCACCGCCTGAGCCCATAGGCCCAGGACAACAGAAGCCGAATAAACAAGCGTGAGGGGTAGGCCGCCTCTTATGCCAACGAGGGAGCGTCAGCATAGCCAGGAAGGCGACGACCAGCTGACGCAGTGGACTTCGGAAGAAGAAACACATTACAACAGCCTGTGCAGCCAGCAAGACCGCGGGAAAGGACCAACAACGCTTCCTAGAGCGTGTATTTTTAAAAAAAAAACCCATGCACTGCGTTGCATAATTTTTTTGCTTGCACTACGATGCAAATTTTTTCATTTACTTTATAAAAATTATTGTAAAATTGAGCGACATCAAAGTTGCCCGATTAGCGCGTGGCCTGAAAACCATGCAAAAGCTAGGCAGGTTTCATATGTTAATTTAAAATTTTAAATTTTCTCAAAATACATGAGCCAACATACATGGCAAATTAATTATAGAGTTGACAACCAAATCACTGTTAGTAGAAAAACACCCAACATGGGTTTAGTTGACGTTAAGGAAGTGGATTCCACTGCCAACGTTATAAATAAGATAGAATCGAAAACTATAAACAATGATTTAACCAATATCTTTCTGGCCATAATCGTATTTATTATGAGCGCATTTATATTATATAAATTATACATATTTCATAACAAATGTGTATCGAAGAGAGCTATCAGTAGAAGCCAGGCAAATGATCTGGATAAGATATAAATGCGCTGATAATAATGTTTTTCTAAATGATGTATATCCATGAAATGACATATAGTCAAGAAAAACTTTGAACAAATATATAAATAAAAAAAAAAAAAAAAAAAAAAAACAAAATCGATTTAATAATATATATATGACAGTGTCTGCATTGTAATGGACTGGAGTGAAATATATGACAGATTGAAAGCAATAAAAGTTGAGTTTGATAAGTCATATAAATCATTGACACAGAACCGTCAAATCCAGCCACCTACGGTAGAAAGACATACAGGTATATTAGTGGAGTGTTTCAACGAAGCACGAAAACTAATACATGAGCAGAGAGATAGGTTAACTAACGATCATTGGTCTAAGGTATCAAAGTACCTAACCAAACTTCGAGCAAATCTAATCTCTATCAAACAGAGGTTTGAACTAGACATATATGTCCCTACTATCCTCAATACTTCGGCATCCGTTGTAAATAACGACGTGCCAGCCGGTGACGAGGAAGTGCGAGAAGTAGAACAGGATCAAAATCCCACTGAACCTGGTGAACTAGAACAGGAGAAAGAACTAGAAGAAGAAATAGAGATAGAAATAGATTTCGACCCCAAGGTTAAGGAAGAAGATTTAATCAACCTCACCATTCCTGCTGTGTTCATAATACCAGAGGAAGAAAAAAAGAGGAATCAGGTTCACTGTCCTCTCCTGATATCCTGTTAAGCTCGTTGGACACAATAATCAGCATAATGGCGGATCCTGCTGTACAGCGAGCCTACATAAAGGACATATCAAATGCCATACCCGAATTTAATGGACAAAAAATCCATTTGCAAAGATTCGTAACTGCCTTAAGGCTAGTAGACTTAACGAAAGGTAATTTCGAAGAGCTAGCCGTCGAGGTAGTCAAGTCAAAGATAGTAGGATCAACCTTATACAAGGTGCAAAATGAAACTACTATTAAAGCTATAATCGACAAACTTAATGCCACTATCGTCGGTGAAACATCCAATGTAGTTAAGGCTAAACTGGCAAAAACTATGCAGAAAGGTAAAACTGCTAAAAAATTTACCAATGAAATTGACAACCTACGAAAGCTCCTAGAAGCTTCGTATATTGACGAAGGCCTTTCGCCTGAACACGCTGACAAATTCAGCACAAAGGAAGCCATCGCCACAATGGTTAAAAATTGTGAGCATGGCCGACTTAAAACGATATTAGAAGCAGGCAACTTCACAACAATGAATGAAGCTGTCACTAAGTACATACACTGTAGTACTGAAATGACAGGTAATGCCAATTCTATATTGTACACCCAGAGAGGAAACAACTATCGCGGTAATAATTATAGAAACAATTATCGCGGTAGAAACAGCAATAGAGGTAATTATCACAACAACGGATATTACCAGAACAACGGATATAACCAAAACAATGGTTATAACCGAAATAATAACAATAATAATCAAAACAACAATTATTATAGAGGAAATAACAGTGGTGGAAACAACCGCGGCAGAAACAACCGCGGGGCAAACACCACCAATAGCAACAATGTCCGAGTCGCCCTAGGGAACTCGGGAAACATACAAAAACCTTCAGGTGTTTAGAGCCAACAACTAGCTCAATAAAAACAATCAATCTTAACCTAAGTATCTTTATAAAAATCAATAATGAAAGAACAGGTACATCTTATACACTGTTACTTGATACTGGTGCAGATATATCGATATTAAAGGAGAACATAGATCAATTTGAACACGTTAATGATCAAATTCATACCCAAATATCGGGAATTGGTAAAGGAACAATTTCTTCAAAAGGCTTAGCCTCAATAGAACTCACTACAGGTAAATACATAATTCCGCACGACTTCCATTTAGTCAATCAAAATTTCCCAATACCTAGTGATGGCATACTAGGAATAGATTTTATAAAACAATATAATTGCCAACTAGACTTCACTCAGAGTGGCGACTCACTGATTCTTCGCCCAAATAACTTAAATTATCCAATTAAATTACAAATACTTCATACTTGTGAAAATAATGCCACAGTACTCCCAGCCCGTTCCGAAGTTGTCCGTGAAATACAAATTCCCTCAGTAAAAAATCAAATTCTGATATTAAATCAAGAAATTGAGGAAGGAATTTATATCGCAAATACGATATCAAATCACACAAACACTTATGTCCGTATTATTAACACAACAAATACCAATAAAATTGTAAATTTAAATAAAATTAAATACGAAACACTAAACAATTATGATATAATAAAAGAAAGTAACGAAGGAAGAGATGAATTCGTTATGAAAAAACTAACCAAAAATTTCCCGCCTTTATTTAAAAACCAATTAAAAGATTTATGCACCAGATATACAGATATATTCGGACTGGAAACCGAATCGATAACAACAAATAATTTTTATAAGCAAAGACTTAGAATGAAGGATGATGAACCCGTATATATTAAGAACTATAGAAATCCTCACAGCCAAGTACAAGAAATTCAAGCTCAAGTTCAAAAGTTAATAGATGATAACATAGTTGAGCCATCAGCCTCAGCCTACAATAGCCCACTTTTATTAGTTCCGAAGAAGTCCCTTCCGGGCTCTGATACGAAAAAATGGCGATTGGTAATTGACTATCGTCAGATCAATAAAAAACTCTTATCCGACAAATTTCCGCTTCCTAGAATTGATGATATTTTAGATCAACTAGGTAGAGCAAAATACTTCTCATGCCTTGACTTAATGTCAGGTTTTCACCAAATTGAACTTGAAAAAAGTTCCAGGGATATAACGTCATTTTCAACGAGCAATGGCTCGTATCGCTTCACGCGATTACCATTTGGCTTAAAAATAGCCCCAAATTCATTCCAGAGAATGATGACTATCGCCTTCTCCGGATTAGAACCGTCACAAGCATTTCTTTATATGGATGACTTAATAGTTGTAGGATGTTCCGAAAAACACATGCTCAAAAACTTAACTGATGTCTTTGAGAAATGTAGGCAACATAACTTAAAGCTACATCCTGAAAAATGTTCATTTTTCATGCATGAAGTCACATTTTTGGGACATAAATGCACTGATAAAGGAATCTTGCCTGACGATAAAAAATATGACGTCATCCAAAATTATCCAGTCCCGCATGATGCGGACAGTGCTAGAAGATTCGTTGCATTTTGCAATTATTATAGAAGATTTATAAAGAACTTCGCTGAATACTCCCGTCACATAGCACGATTATGTAAAAAAGATGTAAAATTCGAATGGACAACCGAATGTCAAAACGCATTCGATCATCTTAAATCAGCATTAATAAATCCAACTCTGTTGCAATACCCCGATTTTAGCAAAGAATTTTGTATAATCACAGATGCGAGCAAATACGCTTGTGGAGCAGTCCTAACTCAAAATAAAAACGGACTACAGCTTCCAGTTGCATACGCATCAAGATCCTTCACAAAAGGAGACAGCAACAAAAGCACTACAGAACAAGAGTTAGCAGCTATTCATTGGGCAATAACTCATTTCAGACCATATATTTATGGTAGACACTTCACTGTCAAAACAGACCACAGGGCACTTACCTATTTATTTTCAATGGTAAACCCTAGTTCAAAACTAACACGTATGAGGCTTGAGTTAGAGGAATATGATTTTACGGTAGAATACCTGAAGGGGAAGGATAACTTTGTAGCTGATGCGTTATCAAGAATAACCATCAAAGAATTACAGAACATTACTGGCAGTATATTAAAAGTCACTACGAGAAATCAAAGTAAACAGAAAACTTCCTGCGCAGGAAATAAACAAGAAAAAGTAGATTTGCTACCGCAAAGTCTTACTAATGCTTCTAAGCCCAACGTATACGAAGTCATTGTAAATGACGAGGTACGAAAAGTAGTGACCTTGCGAATAACAGACTCTCTATGTTTACTAAAACAAGGGAAAAAAGTTATAGCAAGAATTGACGTTAGCGATATGTACACCAATGGAACCCTTGACTTAGGTCAGTTCTTCCAAAGGCTGGAAAAGGAAGCCGGTATACGCAATATCAGCCAACTCAAAGTGGCACCGAGCGAAAAGATCTTTGATACAATCTCAATAGAATCTTTTAAAATTATGGGCAATAAAATATTACAATCTTTAAGAGTAGCGCTACTCAAGCCGGTGACCCTATTATCAAATATTGATAAAGAAAAAGAAGCAATACTGTTTACATTCCATGACGATCCAATACAAGGAGGTCACACTGGCATTACAAAAACCTTGGCCAAGGTCCAGAGACACTACTACTGGAAAAATATGTCTAAAGACATAAAAGAGTACATAAGAAAATGTCCAAAATGCCAAAAGTCTAAAACTACTAAACACACAAAGACTCCTTTAACTATTACAGACACCCCAATAAATGCATTCGACAGAGTGATAGTGGACACTGTTGGTCCGCTTCCAAAATCAGAACATGGTAATGAATATGTAGTCACTTTAATATGTGATTTAACAAAATATTTAGTAGCCATACCAGTTGCAAACAAAAACGCAACAACTGTCGCAAAAGCAATATTCGAATCTTTTATTCTGAAGTACGGTCCAATGAAGACGTTCATTACGGGCATGGGAACAGAATATAAGAACTCCATTATAAATGACCTGTGCAAATATTTAAAAATTGAAAATATAACATCTTCAGCACACCACCACCAGACAGTCGGAACAATAGAAAGAAGCCATAGAACTTTAAATGAGTATATACGATCTTACATATCGGTAGATAAAACCGACTGGGACGTTTGGCTTCAATATTTCGTTTTTTGTTTCAACACGACCCCCTCTATGGCACATAATTATTGTCCATATGAATTAGTTTTTGGTAAGACAAGTAATCTACCAAAACACTTTAATAGTATAGACACCATAGAACCTATATATAATATAGACGACTACGCTAAGGAGAGTAAGTATAGATTAGAAGTAGCCTATAAAAGAGCTAGAATTATGTTAGAAGAAAATAAGAATAGAAATAAATTACTATACGATCAGAAGGTAAGGGATATAAGTATATCCGTGGGTGATCAGGTTTTATTAAAAAATGAAACTGGTCATAAGCTAGATTTTAAATATACAGGCCCCTATAAGGTAGAACATATAGGAGATAGGGATAACATAACAATAATAAATAATAAAAATAAAAAACAAATAGTACATAAAGATAGATTAAAACAATTTATTTCATAATCAATTTTTCTATTTTCATATATATATCATTCATGGAAATACATAAAATAAACAAAAAAAAAAACAAAAAAAAATAAATTAATTAATTAAAAAAAAAAAAAATCGTAAAACTCAAAACAAAAAAAAAAATAATATCTTTAAATTTCGTAAATTATATACTAGAAAATAACTTCATTATATTACGTTATTTTTCAAAATGAGGGAGATGTAATATGCACATATAAATATATCCGACATACGCAACCAATTGCACCTAAACATATTTAAATGCATTGAAGGGTTATACAACCCAAGGCCAGGTCATAAACCTCAGCCGAAATATGAATCCCTCGTTGCGCATTTGCACCGCTCGCAGAAAGTGCAAGTGTCAGCATAAATGCACCACGAGCGGATATACCTCCGCGCTCCAGACTAAGCGAGCATAGCTATATACTTAAGAATACATAGCCGTCCTCCGCTGCCGCTGTTGGCAGCGCGGCTATCATATTTAGCTTTCATTAGCCCTTAAGTAAATTTATAAAACAAGAATGAATGACGAGCTCAGAGCGGCAACAACGGCTGCTCTGCGCCTAATTATAAAATTATAAAAAACCTTTTTAAAACCTTTTAACAAATAAATAAGAAAGAAATAATAAGAAACTACATGATGTTGGTTTACTATGGGATCGTACTGCGACGGTGGAGTAAAATACTACAATAGCTATTATTCCTATTATATGTATACATATTTACATAAGGGTTGTGGCGCCTCTAGAAGGGGCGTCACAAGCTGCTACAGCGCCAAAGCCCGGACGTTCTCACCGCAGACTGGAAGGTACTGCACATTGCGAGCCCGACACCCAAAGAGGGGGCCAGTGCGCAGTCCTCCAGATCAACAAGGAGGCGGAGGACATCCTGTACCCCAGGTACTGGGAAGATGGCGTGGGGCTTAGGTAGTGTCTACCTACGCCTCAAAAAGCGCCACCCTGGGGACAAGGATGCACACACTCTGCAGGCAGGAGAGGTGGAGAAGGACCTAGGTCTTGACTCCATCATCGACGCTGCCCAGGAGATGACTCTGGACGTCTCGGATGAAGAGGAAGAGAACGGTGATGTGACAGTCATAGTCAACCCATCCGGAGCTGGTACCCATGGCCCTGAGGGTACTGCAGCTCAACCTTCATAAGGGCATGCTCGCGTCGGCGGAACTCTTGATAGCCATGGATCAAGGGTCCGTCGATATAGCTCTAGTCCAAGAGCCGTGGATAGCCTCGGGCAACTCCATTGCCGGACTAAAGTCCTCAACACTCAACGTGTTATACGGTAAGCAGAAGCAGAACCGCCGTACTTGTACGGAAGGGTCTCCAAGCTAACCTTATGTCTTATTACAGCACGGATGATCTGACTGTGGTAATGCTTGAAAGCAAGAAAAAGCCTACTGGTAGCTTCCTGCTACATGGCTCACGACAGGACAGCCCCACCGGAAGAACTCAGGAGCCTGGTGGAAGCCAGTCCGAAGGACTAGCAAATACTGGTCGGCGCAGATGCCAACGCACACCACTGCGTGTGTGGGAGCCCCGACATTAACGAAAGAGGGTAGTCACTTTTAGACTTTATAATTTGTTCCAATCTTTACGTAGCAAACGTAGGGGAAGTGCATACCTTCGTGGGTCCTACCTACTCTAAAGTGCTAGACTTAACACTAGTAGCAGAGCAGAGTACCATGGTATCACAATGGAAAGTCCTTGAGAGACCATCCTTCTCAGACCTCAAGGAGGAGCTCTTGGAGGAACTTCTGCTCCAACATAGAGACGGCCTCAGAAAAGGCGAGGCTCCGGAAGTTGCTATCTAAGCAACCTACCATACGGAGTCAGCTTAAAAGCGAAGATGGAAAGTGGACGGAGAGCAGCGAAGAGGCCCTAACAGTACTAATGGAAGCGCACTTCCCAGGATGCACGGAAGTAACCGATACCAATGAGCATCCGGTACTAGCAACGTGTGAAGAGCATCTTTCAGCAGATCTAATAACCTCTAGAAGAATCCACTGGGCTATAGACTCCTTTGCGGGGATAAAAGCACCGGGACTCGATGGAATATTCCCAGCCATGCTACAGGTGACCAAAGAAGAGTTCACCCTATGGCTCTACGCAATATATAGAGCTTGTATAAGCACGGGCTATATCCCTATCCAATGGAGGACCTCTCGGCTTGTCTTCCTGCCCAAAGCAGGAAAGAGTAGTCACGTGAGCCCCAAGGATTACAGACCGATAAGCCTTACCACTTTCTTACTGAAAACACTAGAAAAGCTGCTGGAACTATACATCAGGAACGATGTGGGAGGACTACTGTCAACCCATCAGCATGTCTACACTAAAGGGAAATCGGTAGAGACTGCACTACATTCACTAGTAGCCACTATCGAGAAAGCCCTGCACGATAAAGAATACGCCCTCGGAGCGTTTGTGGACATATCCGGTGCCTTCAACAACGTCAGTGCAGACGCAACAATGTGTCGGCTAGAGGTACATGGAACGCACACCGCCATCAACTTCTGGGTACGTAACCTGCTAAGTTGCAGGCGGGTACAATCTGATTGGGGCACTGCCACCATGTTGAAGGGAGCACACAGGAACCTGGTGGTCGACGACCTGATCAAGAGATTCGAGAGGAAAGCCCCAAAGATAATAGCCTATGCGGATGACAAAAGCATAATTATCACGGGTGTATGCCCATCGACGCTCAGCTCGATCATGGAATCAACGCTCAGGGAGATATGTGAGTGGGCGGACAAAGTAGGACCTAGTATCAACGCGGATAAGATGGACCTCATTCTCTTCACCAAGAGATAAAAGGTACCGCTATGGATCCCCCCAAAAATCAATGCAACCAGGCTGACACCGAAAACACAAGTCGTCCGACACTGCTGTATGGTGTTTTAGTGTGGTGGCAAGCCACGGAAAAGAAAACATACAACACGCTTATGAAAGAACCCAGCGGCAGGCACTGCTCTGCATATCAAAAGCGCTCGAAGTCATACTCGGAATCGATCCCCCAGACATTCACGATCATCTGACTGCAAGAAAGACCTACACACAAGCACAACGCCTAGTAGCAGCAGGAAATATGTCGCCAAAAGGATTCTGGCACAGTTCAATCGGTCGAGACATGAGCAGTTCATCTGACTACATGATACGCAGAACCTGCCCGGATGTCAAAACAACAACACTCATAGGACCGGAAGACTGGAAATCGGCTTAGGACCACACTCGACACCTTAACATATACACCGACGTCTCCAAGATGGAAGAAGTAGTAGGAGCGGGCATATACTGCACAGACCCCAAGATAAGGCTGTCGTATAAGCTAATGCAGCAGCATATTCCAGGCGGATCAGATCCAAGCCGCGATCAGATCCTTGCAATCGTCGGGGGTCTGCTCCAAAAATGTACTGGCAAGCAGGTAAGCACTAGGTACCCTAAGCACGACAAAGTCAGTGCGGATCTATTGGGACCGCAGATGTATTAGCAAAGGAAGGCAACGGATTGACGAGCGACAGAACAGAACGTCCCCGTCTCCCTAAGAACGCTCCAAAGCGAGCTAGAGAGTCAGGCAGACGCGCGTGCAAGAAGCAGATGGAGAAGGAACTACGGAACTCGAAAATCATGTGCAGAAAGCGCAACGAAAAACTCAGCCGCTACGTGCTACAACTCCCAAGGAAGGACTGCAGCACATGCAGTCAAGCTAGGCATCACCGACAACTGCAGGAAATGTGATGAATTCGTGGCAACCGAAACCTTGGAACATCTCATTTGCAAGTGCCCGGCCTTGACACGGGCGAGAATAAGGTGCTTAGGCGCCCCAATGCTGGCCTCGCTAGGAGAGGCCTCAAAGAAAACGCCAGGTGAACTGCTCGCCTTCGCGAAATGCGCCTCGATCCTCAAGGACTTCGAAACCACGTAAACCACTCAAGGTCCATTCAAGGAAAAGTCCCCCCGGGTAACTAAGGGTCGTACTGGCCTATGAGTGGCCCCCATGAGGGCCGCCCGGACTAACCTTACCTAACCTAACCATAGCTAATTTCTTGATTTGGAATTAATACACTGTTTTCTTTTGAATTAAGTTTTATTTTTCGAATAACTTGGGATCTTGCTGGCAGAAGTATTGAATTGTTACCAGTACTGTGAGCTATTTGTACATTAATTGGAAATTTTAGATTATTAGGTCTAATTATAAGCCAATCTTCAGATGGCTTGAAGTCTAATTGACAGTTGTCGATTCCTAATATTCCATCACATGGAATAGGGAATTGTGGAATAATATATTTAGTAGTCTGTATTTCAATAGAAACTAAACCTTTGGATTTGGTTATTTCTTGACTTATTCCTTTTATACCTATAATATAATTATCTTGGATATTGCTGAAGATATCAGAAGTTTCTTTTAAAATGGATATGTCTGCACCTGTGTCTATTAGAAAGACAAGTTATTTTCCTGTAGCTACATTGATAAATCAAAGGAATATATTTTAGCTGAGATTAATTGTGTGAACTCTTGCATCATTTACGGTTGACCATTTAAAGGGTTTTGGGAGTTTCGCGATGTATTCTGGGTAACTCTGACATTGCCTTGGTTGCTATTGTTGTTGTGGCCTCGATTCGAGCTTCCACGGCCTCTAGAGTTTTCTCTATATTGGCCTCGTCCTCTACTACTATTATTGTAGTTATTGTAATTATTTTGATAGCCACGGAAGTTGCCTCTATAGTTTCCACGTCCGCGACTTGCATAGGATAGTTTTTATACCCGCTACCCATAGGGTAGAAGGGTATTATAACTTTGTGCCGGCAGGAAATTGTGACGCCCGGGGCGCACACACATACATACACATACCCATACTCTTAGTCTTATATACATACATACACACACTTATTCTTATATACATACATACACACACTTAGAATTAAAGACATATGTACACAAGCATGGGACAAGCATGAAAGAAGAAAATAAAACATGAAGAACATAAGACATAAAATCAAATTCAAATACCCTACGCGCGCGCGCCCTCGACAGGGCACACTGATTCCAAGGGGCCGGGCACACTAATCCCAAGAGTCGGCCACACCCAAAGGGAAAGAAAGCATGATCTGGAAGCCACACTAAACCGCTCCCGAGCGCTATATAAAGCGGGCCAGATCCCTCAGGAAATCATTCAGTGCGAGCGGCCGAGCAAGCAACACCTCCAGGACCAAGACGGATCACCGGGTAAGCAGGAGCAGCAAATAAGCCGCATAGGCAAAGGTAACCTGTTAGGAAACCAAGGATCGGACTAAACCGATCTTCCAGCTAGTAGACCTCCAGGGCCTCTCACACATTTCTAACCTAGTAGACCTCAAGGGCCTCTAAAACCTCTTCTCATAACCTAGTAGACCTCAAGGGCCTCTAAAACCTTCTCATAACTAGTAGACCTCCAGGGCCTCTAAAACCGTTCTTATAACCTAGTAGACCTCAAGGGCCTCTACCTCGAGGGCCTCTAAAACCTTCTCATAACTAGTAGACCTCAAGGGCCTCTAAAACCTTCTCATAACTAGTAGACCTCAAGGGCCTCTAAAACCGTTCTCATAACCTAGTAGACCTCGAGGGTCTCTAAAACCTTCTCATAACTAGTAGACCTCAAGGGCTTCCAAAACCGTTCTCATAACCTAGTAGACCTCAAGGGCCTCTCAAACCTCTCTCACAACTAGTAGACCTCCAGGGACTCTAAAACTGTATCTAACTAGCAGACCTCGAGGGTCTCTTCCTCTTCCCTCCAAGTAGGCCTCCAGCCGCCGACAACAGGGGCAGCCGACGACTCCAGCAGCCTCCGACGGCCGACGCCGGCGACTACAGCTACCGACATCCCCCCCGCCACCGACGTCTTCGCAGCCGGCGACTCCAGCAGCCTCCGACTGCCGACGCCGGCGACTGCAGCTACCGACCCCCCCCGCCGACGACGCCTTTGCAGCCGGCGACTCCAGTAGCATCCGGCTGCCCACGCCGACGACGGCCGCTACCGACGCCCCGCAGCCGACGACTTCGACACCAGCAGCGACGAGCAACCAGAACCCTCGCTCCGCGGCACCCACGCGACCGCTCGTCATTCACCATCCACCCTCCCGGGTGAACCCCATTTGCTGTACTCATACAAAATTATCTCACCTACCAATAAAAAAGAGAACAAAATAAACTAGGAAATAATCCATTACTGTGTAATCACTCACGCCTTCACCTCTGGGAAAAGGATCGGGATCTCTTCCAGCAACTCTGCCTGACTCAAATATAAATATCTGAGACGACCCTGGCAACCCGCGAGCTCCCGGAGCAATTGACCAACCGTCACAAAATGTATGTAACAGGTAGCAGGAGGCCTCTCCGACCCTATAAGGTATATATAATCTTGATCAGCGTCAACAGCCGAGACGAACTAGCCATGTCCGTCTGTGTGTCTGTCCGTCTTTCCGTATGAAACACTAGATGATGAAATGAGTCTCCATTTGGTTGACCAACTAGACCAAGTAAATATTCTTACCAGTTCTTGATTGTGATCGAAATAAATTTTCAGCTTTACCATCGAAAACTGGTATCAGCTTGGATGCTATATTAATAAAATCAATGTTTGATTGTGCCATTGTAGTGTTGTTACTTTTTATTATGCTTGAAATATCTTGAGATGCTATAGAACTATCCAGTTCTGGCATTAATACAGCTGAAATAGTCAAATTATTTAAATCTTCTTCTTCTATTTAGGGTTTAGTTCTTCAAATTCTTGTGACTCTTGGTCAGTGTCAACTTTTTCTCTTGATTCCGGTTCATCACCAGTTTCAACTGTTATGGAAGTGTTAATTATAGTTGGTATTGATATCTCTAAATCGAATTTTTGTTTAATTGAAATTAAATTAGATCGTAGTCTGATCAAAAGTTTTGATACTTGTGACCAATTATCTTGATTTAGTCTTTCTCTATGGCCGTGTATTAATATTCGTCTTTCATTAAAGCATTTTACTAATATTTCCACATGTTTTTTAACAGTGCACTTTCAGAGCTCTGGCCAGGATGAACCTCTACATGGATGTGCCGTTGTTTGCGAGATTTTTAAGGGTGGGTTGTGGTGACTAAGAGACTGCAGAATTTAATTGCCCACTCAGAGTGGGAAAGCACATGGCACGGGCCGTTCTTCATCCCATGCATTCTTTGCATTCTTTGTCCTTCTTCTCGGTCCCTCTTGAGCTCGCAGGTGGCCGGTGCGAATTTTGTTTCGCATTCCGACGTGCCGTCGGCGTCTGCGCCATGGGCCTCTGCCTCGATCGTGCTCTTCTTGGCTTCTCCGCGGGTATCCGATTGGCGGCTTGTTGTGAAGTCCAATGTTCCGGTTCTTGGGCGGTGGCACTGCCGTTCCGTCCGTGTTGTTGGCGAGGTGACCAATGTTGCCTGGCGATGTTGCCGGCGGGGTGGCTGGCGATGCCCACCGATGTTGCTGGCGGAGTGGCCAGTGATGTCCAGCGATGTTGCTGGCGGAGTGGTGTGTACCTAGCCTATCAATCCTATATTAATCTCTAAATCCCAAACTAGCCTAACTTATATTTATCTATTGACATATTATTTACAGATTATTATATACATTATATTAAAAAGTTTGTGACCTCGTCACAGTATGCATATTGCCTGCACTATCAATAACACTGGAGCGATGCAGCGGTAAGCGCACAGCACACGAAAGCAAAAAGGAAAGAATAGAAAAATAAAATAAAAACCGAATTTGTTTTCGTAGATTAAAGTCACTGTCTTTATACGATTTGATCCAGATGTTTTGGATTACTATACGGATACGGATATCTATGGATACGGAACAATTTCCGCTTGCCGTCCCTGATGGCAATTTTAAGCGCCTTCCTCGTCGCTTTGTAGCGCTCGCAGTATGCAGCTAGGCCTCTAGCTCGCTGCAGCATCCTTCTAGAGCGGAGGCAGGTGCGGCGTACCTCCGCGACCTCCTCGCTCCACCAGTCATTGGAGAGTGATACTTCCTGAACGACCATCTCTGGCGCATGCTCTGTTCGCTCTTGTGTGGCTGCCGCCCGTTTGTTTGCCACCCCATTGGCACCGCTCAAGACTTTCACTTAAGTCACCTGAAAATTAAACGAACCGGCACACAGTGTAAGATTTTGCCAATCTAGAGCGCCCTTATTCAAAAACAAGTAAGAAAGCTACAGTCGAGTGTGCTCGACTGTTAGATACCCGCTACCCATACTTAAACCAGAAAAGCGTCAGGACGCCAGAAAAAACAGTTAATACAATTTTGAACATAACGGACAAATGCAAATGCAAGTGTAATATAATCACAAGCATACGAAAATACATACACATGTATCTATGTGTGTAAAAACGCGTTATTATTGCATTTAAGCGGCTAATAATTATTACCATTTATTAAAATGCCTCTCGAATATCTTATAAGATTCTATTCCGAACACAACCAAGAACTCATAAGAATATTTAGTTGGTCTAATTGGTCAACCAAATGAGGCATGCTGCCAGCAGCCGTTTGTGGCCATACAAAATTATTTCTTTAATAACTTTGACAATTTTTATCTGATCGCAACCACCTACCAATAAAAAAGAGAACAAAATAAACTAGGAAATAATCCATTACTGTGTAATCACTCACGCCTTCACCTCTGGGAAAAGGATCGGGATCTCTTCCAGCAACTCTGCCTGACTCAAATATAAATATCTGAGACGACCCTGGCAACCCGCGAGCTCCCGGAGCAATTGACCAACCGTCACAAAATGTATGTAACAGGTAGCAGGAGGCCTCTCCGACCCTATAAGGTATATATAATCTTGATCAGCGTCAACAGCCGAGACGAACTAGCCATGTCCGTCTGTGTGTCTGTCCGTCTTTCCGTATGAAACACTAGATGATGAAATGAGTCTCCATTTGGTTGACCAACTAGACCAAGTAAATATTCTTACCAGTTCTTGATTGTGATCGAAATAAATTTTCAGCTTTACCATCGAAAACTGGTATCAGCTTGGATGCTATATTAATAAAATCAATGTTTGATTGTGCCATTGTAGTGTTGTTACTTTTTATTATGCTTGAAATATCTTGAGATGCTATAGAACTATCCAGTTCTGGCATTAATACAGCTGAAATAGTCAAATTATTTAAATCTTCTTCTTCTATTTAGGGTTTAGTTCTTCAAATTCTTGTGACTCTTGGTCAGTGTCAACTTTTTCTCTTGATTCCGGTTCATCACCAGTTTCAACTGTTATGGAAGTGTTAATTATAGTTGGTATTGATATCTCTAAATCGAATTTTTGTTTAATTGAAATTAAATTAGATCGTAGTCTGATCAAAAGTTTTGATACTTGTGACCAATTATCTTGATTTAGTCTTTCTCTATGGCCGTGTATTAATATTCGTCTTTCATTAAAGCATTTTACTAATATTTCCACATGTTTTTTAACAGTGCACTTTCAGAGCTCTGGCCAGGATGAACCTCTACATGGATGTGCCGTTGTTTGCGAGATTTTTAAGGGTGGGTTGTGGTGACTAAGAGACTGCAGAATTTAATTGCCCACTCAGAGTGGGAAAGCACATGGCACGGGCCGTTCTTCATCCCATGCATTCTTTGTCCTTCTTCTCGGTCCCTCTTGAGCTCGCAGGTGGCCGGTGCGAATTTTGTTTCGCATTCCGACGTGCCGTCGGCGTCTGCGCCATGGGCCTCTGCCTCGATCGTGCTCTTCTTGGCTTCTCCGCGGGTATCCGATTGGCGGCTTGTTGTGAAGTCCAATGTTCCGGTTCTTGGGCGGTGGCACTGCCGTTCCGTCCGTGTTGTTGGCGAGGTGACCAATGTTGCCTGGCGATGTTGCCGGCGGGGTGGCTGGCGATGCCCACCGATGTTGCTGGCGGAGTGGCCAGTGATGTCCAGCGATGTTGCTGGCGGAGTGGTGTGTACCTAGCCTATCAATCCTATATTAATCTCTAAATCCCAAACTAGCCTAACTTATATTTATCTATTGACATATTATTTACAGATTATTATATACATTATATTAAAAAGTTTGTGACCTCGTCACAGTATGCATATTGCCTGCACTATCAATAACACTGGAGCGATGCAGCGGTAAGCGCACAGCACACGAAAGCAAAAAGGAAAGAATAGAAAAATAAAATAAAAACCGAATTTGTTTTCGTAGATTAAAGTCACTGTCTTTATACGATTTGATCCAGATGTTTTGGATTACTATACGGATACGGATATCTATGGATACGGAACAATTTCCGCTTGCCGTCCCTGATGGCAATTTTAAGCGCCTTCCTCGTCGCTTTGTAGCGCTCGCAGTATGCAGCTAGGCCTCTAGCTCGCTGCAGCATCCTTCTAGAGCGGAGGCAGGTGCGGCGTACCTCCGCGACCTCCTCGCTCCACCAGTCATTGGAGAGTGATACTTCCTGAACGACCATCTCTGGCGCATGCTCTGTTCGCTCTTGTGTGGCTGCCGCCCGTTTGTTTGCCACCCCATTGGCACCGCTCAAGACTTTCACTTAAGTCACCTGAAAATTAAACGAACCGGCACACAGTGTAAGATTTTGCCAATCTAGAGCGCCCTTATTCAAAAACAAGTAAGAAAGCTACAGTCGAGTGTGCTCGACTGTTAGATACCCGCTACCCATACTTAAACCAGAAAAGCGTCAGGACGCCAGAAAAAACAGTTAATACAATTTTGAACATAACGGACAAATGCAAATGCAAGTGTAATATAATCACAAGCATACGAAAATACATACACATGTATCTATGTGTGTAAAAACGCGTTATTATTGCATTTAAGCGGCTAATAATTATTACCATTTATTAAAATGCCTCTCGAATATCTTATAAGATTCTATTCCGAACACAACCAAGAACTCATAAGAATATTTAGTTGGTCTAATTGGTCAACCAAATGAGGCATGCTGCCAGCAGCCGTTTGTGGCCATACAAAATTATTTCTTTAATAACTTTGACAATTTTTATCTGATCGCAACCAAATTTTCAGGGATCACACAGACTATAGTTCTTAATATAAATACCGAAATTCGCGTCTCTAACTTTAAAATTATACGCTTAATACGCTTTTTAATGATTTGCGGGGGCGGAAGTGGGCGTGGCAAAAATTTGAAACAAACTTGATCTGCGTGCAAGCATAAGAAATACTGTCGAAAAAAAATTAGAGCTCTATCTCTTATAGTCTCTGAGATCCAGTGTTTCATACGGACAGACGGACAGACAGACAGACAGACAGACAGACAGACAGACAGACAGACAGACGGACATGGCTAGATCGACTCGGCTGTTGATCCTGATCAAGAATATATATACTTTATAGGGTCGGAAATGCTTCCTTCTACCTGTTACATACATTTCCTGCCGGCACAAAGTTATAATACCCTTCTACCCTATGGGTAGCGGGTATAAAAATTATTTTTGGCGTCGATGCGCTTTAAGCTGCACTTTTAGAAATGTTCAACTATGAGGAAATCACAATCAAAACCAAATTAAAAATTGTTGCTTTGAAGATAACGATTTTTAAGGTGGGACGTTAGAAATGCCTGCAAACTTGCATTGGGCAGCGAGCATCAGTTGACAAAGTTTAGTCTTTTAAATTGCATCGCGAAATCAGTGGGTGCAGCCAAAAATTATTTTTATCATATTGGTTGATCGATTCTTTATCTATTTTCAATAACAAATATATTTTTACCAACTTTAACATTTTTTTTCTTTTTTTTTTTTTTAAATACCAAAAAGTGAGGGGTTTTTATCATGTTCTTCTTTTTGGTGGAAAAAAAAACTTACTTAAAACGATAATTCTATCCCATTCTATTACACCAGAACATACACCATTTGCAGCAATTGATATAGAATCAGTTTCAAAAATAAAATCTTGCTCATATTTTGCACAAATACCTTAAATTTTAAAATATGTGAAATAAACCGTGCTGGATTTTTGGGGGCTTGAGCAAGAAACGTAAGCGAAATTCACGTGTAGAACAGTCAGTGGTGGCGTTGGGCCATGACATTTAATAATTTTATATTGCAATAACATATTTCCAAACTATGTTTTGAATTTCCAAACAAATTTCGAAGATTTGGGAAAGATAAAGCCAGAAATTTATAAATAATGCAAGTTTATAATGAAAACTTCGCGTGTACATACGAATGGTGATCTTATGAAGGTGCTAAGAATCATATGATATATTTCTTTAACATTTTTCAACCCCACCGTAAACTAGGCACTAAGAGCTTTCAGAAAATGCGACCAACTATTGTCTTAAGATCAATACGGTGACAATAGCTCTGAAACAAACTCGAATCAAATAAGCTTGATGGCCAAAAAGCTGTAAAATTTCATTATAAAATGACATTATTTCATTTTTTTTAATTAAAAAAAAATTCTAAAAATTTAAACGTACGTTTTTTTTCTTTCTCAGTCAATTATGTTCATTAATTATGTTTTTAATGCTTTGACTTATAAAAACATGAGCCTATATCCAAAAACACAAATTTCATACAAAATTAAAAAAAAATTGCCTCCAAATTAAAAATTAGAATACTTTTTTAATGTTAAAAATTACAACAAAAAATATGAAATTATTTAAAATTCTCGAAAAAGGAAGAAAATATATATATTTTTTTAATTTGTATGTTTTGAAATGAATTTTTTTTTAATTTTGGCGCCACGAAAATGCCACTCCTGTTTTCTTATATCTATCCAATTCTTTGGGCTTTGTATAATGTTTATTTCAAATTTCAAGTTGATATCTCAAAAAATACGAAAGTTATTGAATTAAGGCGCCCTAGATTGCCAAAATCTTACACTGTGCGGCATGGCGGCTGAAACTGTTGCAATGGAGTCGATGTTTCGTATCTCCAGTACTAGGACCTCGGTCGCGGATTCGCCGAGGACCCTTTCGATGCTCTCACTCATGGCGTCTCCGCCTATAGCAGTAGTGCGTTTGGCGAACCTTGGAGACGCAGGCACCCAGGTCTGACAGCTGCTTGTCGTCCCTTATAGTGACCATGACTAGCACCTCGCTGTAGGACTTGCCATTTGCCTACATAATGACATCGTCGGCTTTTTAGCGAGCACTTCCCAATCGCCATCTTGGTTTGCTGAATTCTTAGGTTTACAGACGGCCTCGTGGGGAACCACGGGATCATTAGGAGCCAGGTCAGGATTCCTGCGGAGCTTCTTGAGCTCTTTTTCGCCTTTCTGACTTTCTGTGGAGATTGTAATGTGACGCAAGGATTGAGACCCTCGTGGGTAAATTCAAACAAGAGCAATCGCGTTAGCTTTGTTCAGCTTCTTACACTGAACTAACCTATGCGTAGAAATTGAGACGAGGTCCCGCTCGCTTTACTCGACTAATGCGAGAGCGGGAGATCGACAACGGCAACGGAGTTTAGACCGCCTATACGATCCCCCAACGCCGGAGCGCGAGAGAGTGCAATACGCCATCTAACATCTAACATTATTAGAAGAATTTAAAGAATCGAAATAAAAACGCATATATGGTGTTTGTGTAAGGAGGCTTAGATGCCTGGCAGATAGTGCATAAACTATTGCCTTTGTTTGTCGCAACTAGCACGTGGAACTAGGTGGACGGTTGGGTTGGGTGAGGGTCTGAAGACGCAGCGACAGCCTCTGATGCATGCATGAATAAAAGCTCTTGGTTGAGGTAGATCTTACTGACTTTATTAATGAAACTTAACAACATTTATAGGCACAAAAGTGCTTATGTTAACAGAAATAACGTATAAGAAATAGTGTGCGGTTACTGTGAATGTGGGTCAGTCGTCTCAGCCGACTATGCATATTCGCTTGACCTGGTAATTGATACTTTATTTACGATAAATGCAGGTCGCGACTGAGAAGTTATTACATAATATGTGTTGTGTCTGAAATATTATTACTTATTACTTATATTATTACAAATGGAGATATTTTCTTTGAATTAGACTTGATGAAAAGTTACATTAAACCACTTTAATAGTAAGGTTATTTCTTATGAATATTCCGTCCCAATTCACAGATTTTTACTAAGACTTCGACTTCCATTTTGCGTTCGTTTACGACCTCATGTCTTTAGTCAATATTATGAAAATTTTACCTTTACCGATCACCGATTATGGCACTGCAGTGTCTCTACTGCTTACTGTGCCTTACCAATACTGCTGCGCGGCATTACCGATGCGATTGCACTGCAGTAGAGCACTGAGTTGGCGGCCTCGCGATCCCAAGGCTTGAGTGTGCTGACATTTGGCCTTATAGGGTATTTCCACACAGCTACATCTGACATCCCCCATCCGTTTGACGGATGTTCTATATGAATTTCTCGTTCCGAATCGTTTCATTTCATTCCACATCCAGTGTACATCAAAATTTAATGTACTTGTTTTGGCGATAGTTAAGCGATAGTTTTCAAAAGCCACATAGATTTATTCTTATTCCTTGTGAAAAATGCCCAAAATTGATAGTTGGAACAATGGAATTGGTGCATTTGAAAGATACCAAACTGGAGCCAGAAAGTTCTCCCTCCTCAAGTGGAACTCAGGCATCCGATAATCTGCCGCTTGCAAAGCGCGCTAAGCTGGGCAACGACAAGGAGCTGGTGGAAATTGCTCGCCAGCGCCGGGCAGAGCAGAAATAATAAGCATCCTCCAAAACTCAAAAAAACAATAAAAACATTAACACAATTCAAAGGAACTAGCTTTTAATTTTAAACAGCTATTTAATTATTACGATCTATGTATATTGGGCAATTACAGATCTTATTGGCCTTTTTCTGAAGGAACGGAGTCTAGTTTAATTTCCTTGCTAGAATTTTGAGAAACTCCAAATAGTCTTCCGCGGATGAACCCAACGTATATAGGGCTATATAAATCCTCTTTTCCATGGGAAGCTACATACCACCAACGCTTCTTGGCGTTTGCTCTTTTGTAGAGGACATATTTTGAATAGCCTCGCAGTCGTCGCCATCTTCTGAGCTTACTGATATTAGAGCGTTGGCCAATCTCAGGGTTTGCTGCTGTACAACAGCCAAAATAACAAAATCTTAAATTTTTAAAGATTTTTTTACGTTTCTTATAAGTGACAGCTTTCGAAAAACAGTCAAATCAGATGGAGGATGGAGATGTAGCTCTGTAGAAATCCGAGCTTCACATCTGCTAAAAATCCCAACTGCTTCAAACAGATGTGCTGAGTGGAAAAACCCTATTAACTTAACTTACGGCTGTCCCTTCTCTAGCCAGGTAGGCCTGGTTGGTGTGCTAAGGAGGAGTCGCTGGTGATAAAGCAGTTATACGCGGCGGGACCAGTGTGGTCGCGGCCAACACTGCGTCTCACAGGGTGATTTAATTAGACGATGCGCAGGGCCTGCACCAGTCTCGTTCGGTTGTTCGTAACGAGCGCACGTGTTTTTTCCGTGCGGTCGGTGCGAGATTTTCGAACTAAATTTGGTTGAAAAAATCCAAAAGAAACAAGTCCACAACGGTGGCATATCTAACAGTGCTCGTCACATTGGCAAACGGTGTTCGCCTGTATGACAAAGAGTGTACCAAACATTATAAACATTTAAAAGAGATTTTTGGTTCAAAGTGAAAAGTGCGTGGCTGACCGGCAGCTTCGGGGCTGCATGCCTCTGTGTCTGTGTTACCGGAACAGATCCTGCCTAGGCGGGTCTGCGTGTGTGCCCGCAAAAGGCAGAATACGTGTCCGCGAAGCAATTATCCGAAAACTGATCCTAGAAGCTTAAATTGCAAATTTTTTGGCTCATTCTTGGTCCATTTTTTTCTGTCAAAATTATGCACTACTTTTGTAATAATAAAACAGTCCCCAAAAAGTGAACTCTCTCTCAAAATTTTTTATACAGTTCAAAATATTTATTAATTTCAGTTAAAAATGGAGAGCAAAAAGCAAACTTCACTGCAAGCCATTGATTGTAGCAGCACCTCATCTAAAAAATCGCAGCCTAAGTTGCATATTTCATCGAATATTGTGAGGCCATCTACGTCGACGACGACGTCAACCTCCACTACGTCCATTACGGCTGCCAGCAACTCGGCTGCTAGCACGTCGGCCATTTTTACTACCCTTTCAACTGGGACAAGGGTAGCATCGGTTCCGAGCAGCAGTGAACGACCACCATCTCCCATCCAGATGAGGGAGCGCATTTATAAAATACTGAAGGCTAGTGATGAAGCTAAGAGTAAGTCTATCCCGATCAATAGTTACTCGCTCCGCAGCAAGGAGGTGATCAAAGCAAGGGCGGAACAAGCCATGGATGCTCCAAAATCTGCGGCACTTCCCCAATGGGCGTCGACGGTCGCAGAGATGCGGATTGGGACCTGTCCAAACGGATGGATGAGATCGGACGCGTTTTCTTGTCGTCTCCCGTGGGCATTCTCAGAATCGAATTCTGCTGGTCGGCGCTTGTCGACTCACTTATACGATGTGTGCCTCGAGGCCTGATGTTAATGCGGAGTGGGCGCCAAATTGAAGGCACGAAAAAAATTTACCTCGACTAGCATAATCGAGTTAGAATGTACTTAGCCCAAGCGAAATTAATCACTTTTTTGCTCTCAACGCAATCAGACGCATCGCTCTCGCAAAAATCAAACATAAGTTGTTCGGAAATAACCAATAAATATATAAAACAGTATCACTAGCTTTCATTTATAAACAAATATACACAAGAAAACAATCCCAAGCCTCGACTTAAATAGAGGACATATTTAGCTCAACTCCGGATTTTTGAGGGGCAGCCTGTATGTTGCAGAGGATTTTCAACTGGCTGTTGACTAATATCCGCTGATTCTCGAAAATGTCGGTGGGGCTTCCCCACGCTGAGACGCTGGTAAGTGGCGCTTTAGAAACAATGGCATGCGCATCCCAACTTGTCTCTGATAGCAGGTGGAAAAATTTCTCTACCGGGGTGAGCCGCGAGTACTGAGTCTCAGAAGGTGGGCCATCGAAGATAATCACCGGCAAAAACATATGTCTTCACACCTGTAGACGGGGATGTCTGGACATTGCTGAATGCCTGAGTGGCAACAAATAAAGTAACCCTTGGCGTGGAAACAGAGATAGTATCCACGGACTCGTATCTTTTTCTCCTTGGAACGGCAGTGAGAGTCTTTGGAGTTAATTGACTCGGCCGCAGAGATGCGGATTGGGACCTGTCCATACGGATGGATGAGATCGGACGCGTTTTCTTGTCGTCTCCCGTGGGCATTCTCAGAATCGAATTCTGCTGGTCGGCGCTTGTCGACTCACTTATACGATGTGTGCCTCGAGGCCTGGTGTTAATGCGGAGTGGGCGCCAAATTGAAGGCACGAAAAAAATTTACCTCAATGTATAAATATGTATATATACATATGTGCGGCTCGGCGTGAAGGTTGTGTTTTAAGTTGACTGAGACAACAAGAAGAGGCCCCGATGGACTGATTTTATCCCGTAATAATAAATAAATATAAAAATAAATTATTTGTTTCTTTGTAGGAATTTAATCGATTTAAAAAATTAAATTTTTCCGAAATTAATTATTACGGAGCCGGAAAGGCTTTTGTTCGGAAGAAAAAAACTCCCTAGGTTTTGCCGTTGGCAAAGCTGTGCGTATAGAAAGAAAATATATGGGTATGCATGCAAATATGTACCATATTTGGATTCTTTGCAAGCTCCAGACCCGACGAACCCCCCTATGCATTTCAGTCTACGGAACATATTGACGGAAATCACGTTAAGACGTTAAGACCCATTTTCGCAGCAAGCTGAATGTTTCTGGTACCGAATTCTCAAAGTTCAATTTTAAACAAAGACGCGATATATTTTCATTTAAATTGCACTTTCTGTCAGTCTTATGAATAGTCATAGTGTCATGTTATAGTTCATGATTTAATAAACAAAAATAATCCTCTTAGCTTTGCCTTCAAAACGCGCTTACCCGATGCTGCTGCTTGTTGATGTTTGGTTGTTCTTGTCTTCGGTGTCCGGCTCGTGATCCTGTTTTCCTCGTTGTCCTTCGGTGCTCGTGGTGTCCTGGTCCTTGTCGTTGATCTTGGCTTTTGTTTTTTCACTGGTTACTGCGATTTTTTTGTACTTTGTCACTTGGCGGTTAGATCGAGAGTGTTCGCTGCTCCAATTACTAGCTCGGCCGTGACCCGATTCTGCAGTCACTTTCGCGGCTGCCTTGCCGCGATCCATGGCACGCGCCGTTCCTCATCCCATGCATTCTTTGCATTCTTTGTCCTTCTTCTCGGTCCCTCTTGAGCTCGCAGGTGGCCGGTGCGAATTTTGTTTCGCATTCCGACATGCCGTCGGCGCCTGCGCCATGGGCCTCTGCCTCGATCGTGCTCTTCTTGGCTTCTCCGCGGGTATCCGATTGGCGGCTTGTTGTGAAGCCCAATGTTCCGGTCCTTGGGCCGTGGCACTGCCGTTCCGTCCGTGTTGTTGGCGAGGTGACCAATGTTGCCTGGCGATGTTGCCGGTGGGGTGGCTGGCGATGCCCACCGATGTTGCTGGCGGAGTGGCCAGTGATGTCCAGCTATGTTGCTGGCGGAGTGGTGTGTACCTAGCCTATCAATTCAATTTTAATCCCTAAATCCCAAACTAGCCTAACTTATATTAATCTATTTACATATTATTTACAGATTATTATATACATTATATTAAAAAGTTTGTGACCTCGTCACAGTATGCATATTGCCTGCACTATCAACAACACTGGAGCGATGCAGCGGTAAGCGCACAGCACACGAAAGCATTTGATCCAGATGTTTTGGATTACTATACGGATACGAATATCTATGGATACGGAAGAATTTCCGCTTGCCGTCCCTGATGGCAATTTTAAGCGCCTTCCTCGTCGCTTTGTAGCGCTCGCAGCATGCAGCTAGGCCTCTAGCTCGCTGCAGCATCCTTCTAGAGCGGAGGCAGGTGCGGCGTACCTCCGCGACCTCCTCGCTCCACCAGTCATTAGAGAGTGATACTTCCTGAACGACCATCTCTGGCGCAATCTAGAGCGCCCTTATTAAAAAAAAATTATTTTTGGCGTCGATGCGCTTTAAGCTGCACTTTTAGAAATGTTCAACTATGAGGAAATCACAATCAAAACCAAATTAAAAATTGTTGCTTTGAAGATAACGATTTTTAAGGTGGGACGTTAGAAATGCCTGCAAACTTGCATTGGGCAGCGAGCATCAGTTGACAAAGTTTAGTCTTTTAAATTGCATCGCGAAATCAGTGGGTGCAGCCAAAAATTATTTTTATCATATTAATTAATCGATTCTTTATCTATTTTCAATAACAAATATATTTTTTCCAACTTTAACATTTTTCTTCTTTTTTTGGAAAAAAATACCAAAAAGTAAGGGATTTTTATCATGTTTCCTATTTTTGGTGGAAAAAAACTTATATAATTCTATCCCATTCTATTACACCAGAACATACACCATTTGCAGCAATTGATATAGAATCAGTTTCAAAAATAAAATCTTGCTCATTGTTCGGAGCAGATCGTCAGCGCCTAGTCGTGCGCGCATAGGTGTGCGAAGGCACCTGCAGCGCTCTTTTGTTATCTTATCTTTGCTGTACAACTGAAGCTGTCGCTTATCTATTCAGCAACTACATTGAGAGCCGACATATGTTTATAAAGATCTTGGAGTTGAGCTTTTGATACAGTCCGTCTGCCGCTCCGAATAAACGCTATACTTAATATAATCTACTCGTGCGTTATTAATTGGAACATAAGGGTGGCATATTTGGTGTTTTCCCCACAAACATTTTGGTGACCCCGACGTGATAGTAGTTTATCGGAGTCTGCAACTCGGTCTCGCAATTGTTTAATATAGTTTAAACAAAAGCTTTGTTTCGCTGTCGCTTGCGGGCATTCGGTCACAAACACACGAAGATACGCATTTATACATACATATGCGCATATAAATTCCACAGCCGGCCGTTTGATTATTTGTGCAATTCGCGCTGTGAAAAGCACTAAGGCTGTGTTGTGCAAATAACTCCTAACAAAGTGAATCGCATTTAATCTTTGTTAATAGCGCATATTACATACATATATGTACATATAGCCATACATATATTCGGTTGCCAGTTACATATAATCGCTGTTGCTAGGCAGGCAATTTATCGACAAGAACAAAAACAACCAAGTGAAAGGTTCCGTTGCATCTCGGCGACGCTTGTTAACCTATACATTTTCGCGGTAAAAGGTATACAGTGTTTCTTGCCTTTAACGCTGTCGGACATTTTATTTTTTCTCGTGACTGAAAAATGTCTGATACGGAAAACTCGGTCCGGGCTCAAAATGAATCCACAAGTGACGTCGACTACTACCGAGTCAAAGCCCAATCTATTTTGCGGCAGATAAGCTCGATGAAATTGTATTTAACCAAGGATGCGGTTGATCAGTTTGACGAAGCTGACTTGCAGGCGCGAGTGGAATGGATCAATTCCTTAAACCAGGCATTTGATTCTGCGCAGACATCGTTGGAAAAACTGGATTTTGCGGAGATCTCGAGCGATCATCGGAGTGAATTTGCCGAAGTTTTCATGGATGTGAAGGCGAAACTAAGCCGAGGCTTGGCTGCTCATCGTTAGTCGCAATTTCCGGCTTCAACCGCAGAAAATTCAACATCTATTGACATCATTAATACTGCTGATCTTTCTTTTCGATCTAGGAAGCCCCGGTTGCCAAATCTGGAAATTGCTCGGTTTCATGGATCCTACTCTGAATGGACGGACTTTCTTGTGACTTTCACTACGGTCATCGGAAATGATGACGAGCAAAGCGATATTGAAAAACTACAATATTTGCGTTCGAGTGTGGGCGGCGTGGCTCTGGAAACTAGAACCCTCGAATGCTAATTATAGAAAGGCTATGAATTTGCTGGTTAATCGATTTGATAATAAAGTTTTACACTTTCAGGCCCACGTTCAGACATTGATCGGTTTAAAGGGTGTCGAGAAGGGATCGTCGAAGGGTTTCGGGAGCTCAGTGATTACATGAATTCGCATCTGCGAGCAAATTGAACCCTGGCCACTACGCATCAAATTCTGGATGGACTTCTAATTCACCTCGTCACTCGGAAACTAGATCAAAGAATGCGGGAAAAATGGGAAATGGATTTGTCAATCACTGAGCTGTCTACTTGGGATGCTATGGAGTCGTTTTTGGAGAAGAGGTGCAGGATGATGGAGAATTTGGATCAAGCCTTGGTAACTCAAACACCAGGCCAGCAGGTGGGAAAAAACTTGCACAAATATAACCAAAATACGCTTATCGCTTCGGCTAATAACTCAAATAATTTGCTATGTTTATTGTGCGATGCACGGGATCACTATTTGCCAAAGTGTTCTCGATTTTTGAATTTGAGTCCAAATCTTCGATATAGAGAAGCAAAGAAGTTGCACCTTTGCCTCAACTGTTTGCGCATGGGACATAGTTTGCAGCAATGCAAGTCCACTCACTGCAAATATTGTCGTATGAAACACCATTCATTATTGCACATGAACCATGACCCATCCGCAGCATCCACCTCATTTTCATCTCCATCATTCGATCCATCCTTAAGCTCCCAGCCATCACCATCTACTTCATCAGCATTAGTATCGTGTTCTCATACATCTTCTCATCTCGATCATCATATACTAAGCACTCCACCCAAAGCCTCAAATATTTTGCCGGTCGACTACGTGTTGCTTCCAACTGCAATTATCTACGTTAGGAATAGAATTCGAGCATTTATGCCTTGCCGCGCAATTTTAGATTCGGCATCCCAGCTAAACTTCATAACCTCTCGCTTAGCTAGCCAACTAAATTTGAATCATAGAAGATCGCAAACCACGATTTCTGGGATAGGAGAATCTTCCATGATCTCTGATAAGACTGTCGATATTCTTGCGCAGTCACGGGATTCAAGCTATCGTGCGGCATTCACAGCGGTTGTGACTCACAGCATTACTGATTATCAGCCCCATTTCAATATAAATGCAACATCATGGAGGATACCACAAAAAATTTCGCTCGCTGATCCTCTTTTCAATCAATCGCAACGAATTGATCTGTTACTTGGCGCTGGGTTGTTTTTCGAAATAATTTCAATGGGGCAAATTCATTTGGATCGAACTTTGCCAACTCTTCAGAACACCAAACTTGGTTGGATAGTCTCTGGAGGGTTATCATCGAGCATGCCAACTCATAAGTCGGTTTTGCAAGCCAGCATCAAGGACCCAGCTGATCATTCCAATGACACACTTGCCGATATAGTAAAAAGATTCTGGGAAATTGAGGACTTCACTTCGTCTAAGCCATCTTTATTGCCGGAAGATTTGCGATGTGAGCAGCTTTTCAATGAAAATTTCACTAGACTTGGAAATGGCCAATACTCTGTTCGTCTTTTGTCCACTGCTGGATTTGAATCTCTAGGCGATTCTTATTTCCTTGCTCGTCGTCGTTTCAAGAGTTTGGAAGCTAAACTAGATTGAAACCCAGCCCTGAAAGCTCAGTATTCAGCCTTTTTGAAGGAGTATATCGATTTAGGTCACATGTCTCGTGTAACAAAGGAACCGTCGGAAACACAATTCTTTTTGCCCCACCATTGCGTTCATAAGCAGGAGAGCACGAGTACGAAGCTTCGTCTTGTTTTTGATGGATCTGCGAAAACAACTTCTGGTAACTCTCTGAACGACTTGCTTCTGGCAGGACCAACTATTCAAAAAAAAATCTTCAATGTACTGCTTCGCTTTCGATTTTTTAAAGTTGCTCTTTGTGGAGACATCTGCAAGATGTATCGTTGCGTACGTGTTTCTTACCCGGATGACTTTTTGCAGTGCATCGTTTGGAGATTGGATTTTCAAATTGAACACGGTGACTTATGGAACCAAGCCAGCTGCCTTTTTGGCTATAAGGGCCATGCATCAACTCTCTTACGATGAGGAGGAATCATTTCCTATTGGAGCAAAAATTGTTCGCAGAGATTTCTATGTGGATGATTTAATATCTGGGGGGGATTCAGTTGAGGAGGTGAGAGAAATTCGTCGTCAGGTGAAGGAACTACTGTCGCGAGGTCACTTTCCAATCCGCAAATGGTGTTCGAATGAGTCAGCAGCCCTGGAAGGAGAGTCTGAATCGACAAGGAGCAATTAATCAAATTTCACGATGGATCGGATGTCGCCAAGGCATTGGGACTAGTCTGGGATCCATCTTCTGATCAACTTTTATTCAATTTTTCTCAACTACTAACCAATCAGCGACCCACCAAGCGGGCTGCATTGTCAACGATTGCCAAATTTTATGACCCGCTCGGCTTAATAACTCCAATTATCACACAATCTAAGATTGGATGACGCACTGCCAGAGCCCATTCTTTCGTCATGGGGGGAGTTGACCTCACAGTTATCGGTTGTGCAGAACTTAAAATTTCCACGATTCGTATTGTAACCAAGAGCTTCCGTTGAGTTGCATGGATTCTGCGATGCTAGCATGTCAGCTTATGGAGCGTGTCTATACTTGCGATCGGAGACCAATGGAAAATCGGAAGTTCATCTGCTCTGTGCCAAGTCAAGGGTAGCTTCATTGAAGGCCTTAACAATTCCAAGATTAGAACTGTCCGCAGCGCTTTTATTGGCTGAGCTAATCGTAAACGTCAAGGAAGCCATAGATTTCGAGTGCACTTTTCATTGCTGGTCGGACTCGTCTATTGTGTTGGCGTGGATTCGGCAACCTCCGAGGGAGTTTAACGTTTTCGTATCAAACAGAATCGCGAAAATTCAGGAGATGACGTAAGACATGACCTGGCATCACGTTCCTACAAACTTGAATCCGGCAGACGTCGTATCGCGAGGATGTACCCCGAGAGAATTGTTGGAGCATTCGCTTTGGGCTAACGGGCCACCATTCCTTCTGCAAGGCTCGTCGAATTGGCCGTCCCTGATAGACGCAGTAAAGGATCTTCCAGAGTGCCACGCTGTGGCGCTAATTGGGACCGCTTGTATAGACAGTTCATCAAACTGCAAATTCCTCAACTCTTTCGATAAGTTGCAGCGCGTATTTGCATACATTTATTGGTTCATTTCAAATTGCAAAGCCAAATCTGCACGGGTTAAAGGTCGTCTTTCGGTGGAGGAAATCAGCTCCGGAACTGTGCTTCTTTTGAGGAGCATCCAGCAGGTTAACTTGGCAAAGGAGTATGGATCTCTGAGCCAGGTCAAGCCTTTTCCACAGAAAAGCAAGCTGGTTTCGCTTCAGAACGCAAACTTGGACTACGATACGAGGCATCCGATACTGTTGCCCAAGGATCATCCAGTCACCAAGGCAATCATCGTTTATTATCATGAGAAGTATTTGCATGCAGGATCGCAAGCGTTGCTTGCCGCAGTACGGCAAAGGTACTGGCCGATTGGAGGCCGCAAGTTCGTCGCCAGCGTCATCAACAAATGCGTCCGATGTTTTCGAATGAAGCCTGTTACTTGGGAGCACGTCATGGGTAGCCTGCCAGCAAATAGAGTGCAGCCTAATCCAGCTTTTCACACCACAGGTGACTATTGTGGGCCATTCTATTATAAGGCAGAGGCCAGAAATAAGGCACCCCACAAGTGCTATATCGCCGTCTTTGTCTGCTTTTCTACGAAGGCTGCTCATTTGGAGGTGGTCCAGGATCTCACGACGGATTCTTTCATCGCAGCGCTGAGGCGATTTATCAGCCTTAGAGGAAGTCCGCGAACCATTTGGAGCGACAATGCTACAAACTTTGTCGGTGCAAGGAGCGAGCTTGCCGACCTGAAAGAGCTCTTTTTAAGCGAGCAGCACAAATCATCTATATCTTCCGTCTGTTTAGCTGATGGAATCGACTGGAAGTTTATTCCTCCGCGTGGCCCACACTTTGGTGGTTTATGGGAGGCTGCAGTGAAGTCAGCCAAATTTCACTACTACAGAGTCGTCGGTGCATCCATCTTAGCCATCGATGAATTACGAACTCTTGCATATGAGATTTCGGCCATTCTTAACTCCCGTCCACTCTGTCCAATTTCAGAAAATGCTGAAAGCCTGGAGGTGCTAACACCGGCGCATTTCCTAAAGGGTTCCAGTTTAACAAAGTTTCCTGAGCCTGACATCACTCATCTTCGCGAAGGTCGCATTTCTGGAAGAGGTGGAGCAGCGAGTATTTATCCCTACTTCAAGAGAGGAGCAAGTGGCGCGTGGAAGCATCTAACATCAAGGTTGGAAGTATAGTTCTGCTGAAGGAAGACAACGTTCCACCCTTCAGATGGCAGCTTGGGTACATCCAGGAAGTCATACCCGGCGGGGACGGAGTCATCAGAGTAGCTATGGTCCGTACAGCTACGGGTCTGATGAAGAGGGCCGTCGCCAAACTAGCCGTTTTGCCCATCGAGTCCGATATAGTTGGAACCTTACCTCTTCCAACGGGGGGAGTATGTTCGGAGCAGATCGTCAGCGCCTAGTCGTGCGCGCATAGGTGTGCGAAGGCACCTGCAGCGCTCTTTTGTTATCTTATCTTTGCTGTACAACTGAAGCTGTCGCTTATCTATTTAGCAACTACATTGAGAGCTGACATATGTTTATAAAGATCTTGGAGTTGAGCTTTTGATACAGTCCGTCTGCCGCTCCGAATAAACGCTATACTTAATATAACCTACTCGTGCGTTATTAATTGGAACATAAGGGTGGCATATTTGGTGTTTTCCCCACAAACACTCATATTCTGCACAAATACCTTAAATTTGAAAATATGTGAAATAAACCGTGCTGGATTTTTGGAGGCTTGAGCAAGAAACGTAAGCGAAATTCATGTGTAGAACAGTCAGTGATGATGTTGGGCCATGACATTTGATAATTTTATATTGCAATAACATATTTCCAAACTATGTTTTGAATTTCCAAAAAAATTTCTAAGATTTGGGAAAGATAAAGTCGGAAATTTATAAAAAATGCAAGTGTACATACGAATGGTGATCTTATGAAGGTGCTAAGAATCATATGATATATTTCTTTAACATTTTTCAACCCCACCGTAAACTAGGCACTAAGAGCTTTCAGAAAATGCGACCAACTATTGTCTTAAGATCAATACGGTGACAATAGCTCTGAAACAAACTCGAATCAAATAAGCTTGATGGCCAAAAAGCTGTAAAATTTCATTATAAAATGACATTATTTCATTTTTTTTTAATTAAAAAAAAATTCTAAAAACTTAAACGTAAGTTTTTTTTCTTTCTCAGTCAATTATGTTCATTAATTATGTTTTTAATGCTTTGACTTATAAAAACATGAGCCTATATCCAAACACACAAATTTCACACAAAATTAAAAAAAAAATTGCCTCCAAATTAAAAATTAGAATACTTTTTTAATGTTAAAAATTACAACAAAAAATATGAAATTATTTAAAATTCTCGAAAAAGGAAGAAAATATATATATTTTTTTAATTTATATGTTTTGAAATGCATTTTTTTAATTTTGGAGCCCACGAAAATGCCACTCCTGTTTTCTTATATCTATCCAATTCTTTGGGCTTTGTATAATGTTTATTTCAAATTTCAAGTTGATATCTCAAAAAATACGAAAGTTATTGAATTAAGGCGCCCTAGATTGCCAAAATCTTACACTGTGCGGCATGGCGGCTGAAACTGTTGCAATGGAGTCGATGTTTCGTATCTCCAGTACTAGGACCTCGGTCGCGGATTCGCCGAGGACCCTTTCGATGCTCTCACTCATGGCGTCTCCGCCTATAGCAGTAGTGCGTTTGGCGAACCTTGGAGACGCAGGCACCCAGGTCTGACAGCTGCTTGTCGTCCCTTATAGTGACCATGACTAGCACCTCGCTGTAGGACTTGCCATTTGCCTACATAATGACATCGTCGGCTTTTTAGCGAGCACTTCCCAATCGCCATCTTGGTTTGCTGAATTCTTAGGTTTACAGACGGCCTCGTGGGGAACCACGGGATCATTAGGAGCCAGGTCAGGATTCCTGCGGAGCTTCTTGAGATCTTTTTCGCCTTTCTGACTTTCTGTGGAGATTGTAATGTGACGCAAGGATTGAGACCCTCGTGGGTAAATTCAAACATGAGCAATCGCGTTAGCTTTGTTCAGCTTCTTACACTGAACTAACCTATGCTTAGAAATTGAGACGAGGTCCCGCTCGCTTTACTCGACTAAAGCGAGAGCGGGAGATCGACAACGGCAACGGAGTTTAGACCGCCTATACGATCCCCCAACTCCGGAGCGCGAGAGAGTGCAATACGCCATCTAACATCTAACATTATTAGAAGAATTTAAAGAATCGAAATAAGAACGCATATATGGTGTTTGTGTAAGGAGGCTTAGATGCCTGGCAGATAGTGCATAAACTATTGCCTTTGTTTGTCGCAACTAGCACGTGGAACTAGGTGGCCGGTTGGGTTGGGTGAGGGTCTGAAGACACAGCGACAGCCTCTGATGCATGCATGAATAAAAGCTCTTGGTTGAGGTAGATCTTACTGACTTTATTAATGAAACTTAACAACATTTATAGGCACAAAAGTGCTTATGTTAACAGAAATAACGTATAAGAAATAGTGTGCGGTTACTATGAATGTGGGTCAGTGTTAGGAACTGAGACCATTGCCCCAGTTCATTTCCTCGTCTCAGCCGACTATGCATATTCGCTTGACCTGGTAATTGATACTTTATTTACGATTAATGCAGGTCGCTGCGACTGAGAAGTTATTACATAATATGTGTTGTGTCTGAAATATTATTACTTATTACTTATATTATTACAAATGGAGATATTTTCTTTGAATTAGACTTGATGAAAAGTTACATTAAACCACTTTAATAGTAAGGTTATTTCTTATGAATATTCCGTCCCAATTCACAGATTTTTACTAAGACTTCGACTTCCATTTTGCGTTCGTTTACGACCTCATGTCTTTAGTCAATATTATGAAAATTTTACCTTTACCGATCACCGATTATGGCACTGCAGTGTCTCTACTGCTTACTGTGCCTTACCAATACTGCTGCGCGGCATTACCGATGCGATTGCACTGCAGTAGAGCACTGAGTTGGCGGCCTCGCGATCCCAAGGCTTGAGTGTGCTGACATTTGGCCTTATAGGGTATTTCCACACAGCTACATCTGACATCCCCCATCCGTTTGACGGATGTTCTATATGAATTTCTCGTTCCGAATCGTTTCATTTCATTCCACATCCAGTGTACATCAAAATTTAATGTACTTGTTTTGGCGATAGTTAAGCGATAGTTTTCAAAAGCCACATAGATTTATTCTTATTCCTTGTGAAAAATGCCCAAAATTGATAGTTGGAACAATGGAATTGGTGCATTTGAAAGATATAAAACTGGAGCCAGAAAGTTCTCCCTCCTCAAGTGGAACTCAGGCATCCGATAATCTGCCGCTTGCAAAGCGCGCTAAGCTGGGCAACGACAAGGAGCTGGTGGAAATTGCTCGCCAGCGCCGGGCAGAGCAGAAATAATAAGCATCCTCCAAAACTCAAAAAAACAATAAAAACATTAACACAATTCAAAGGAACTAGCTTTTAATTTTAAACAGCTATTTAATTATTACGATCTATGTATATTGGGCAATTACAGATCTTATTGGCCTTTTTCTGAAGGAACGGAGTCTAGTTTAATTTCCTTGCTAGAATTTTGAGAAACTCCAAATAGTCTTCCGCGGATGAACCCAACGTATATAGGGCTATAGAAATCCTCTTTTCCATGGGAAGCTACATACCACCAACGCTTCTTGGCATTTGCTCTTTTGTAGAGGACATATTTTGAATAGCCTCGCAGTCGTCGCCATCTTCTGAGCTTACTGATATTAGAGCGTTGGCCAATCTCAGGGTTTGCTGCTGTACAACAGCCAAAATAACAAAATCTTAAATTTTTAAAGATTTTTTTACGTTTCTTATAAGTGACAGCTTTCGAAAAACAGTCAAATCAGATGGAGGATGGAGATGTAGCTCTGTAGAAATCCGAGCTTCACATCTGCTAAAAATCCCAACTGCTTCAAACAGATGTGCTGAGTGGAAAAACCCTATTAACTTAACTTACGGCTGTCCCTTCTCTAGCCAGGTAGGCCTGGTTGGTGTGCTAAGGAGGAGTCGCTGGTGATAAAGCAGTTATACGCGGCGGGACCAGTGTGGTCGCGGCCAACACTGCGTCTCACAGGGTGATTTAATTAGACGATGCGCAGGGCCTGCACCAGTCTCGTTCGGTTGTTCGTAGCGAGCGCACGTGTTTTTTCCGTGCGGTCGGTGCGAGATTTTCGAACTAAATTTGGTTGAAAAAATCCAAAAGAAACAAGTCCACAACGGTGGCATATCTAACAGTGCTCGTCACATTGGCAAACGGTGTTCGCCTGTATGACAAAGAGTGTACCAAACATTATAAACATTTAAAAGAGATTTTTGGTTCAAAGTGAAAAGTGCGTGGCTGACCGGCAGCTTCGGGGCTGCATGCCTCTGTGTCTGTGTTACCGGAACAGATCCTGCCTAGGCGGGTCTGCGTGTGTGCCCGCAAAAGGCAGAATACGTGTCCGCGAAGCAATTATCCGAAAACTGATCCTAGAAGCTTAAATTGCAAATTTTTTGGCTCATTCTTGGTCCATTTTTTTCTGTCAAAATTATGCACTACTTTTGTAATAATAAAACAGTCCCCAAAAAGTGAACTCTCTCTCAAAATTTTTTATACAGTTCAAAATATTTATTAATTTCAGTTAAAAATGGAGAGCAAAAAGCAAACTTCACTGCAAGCCATTGATTGTAGCAGCACTTCATCTAAAACCTCGCAGCCCAAGTTGTATATTTCATCGAATATTGTGAGGCCATCTACGTTGACGACGACGTCAACCTCCACTACGTCCACTATGGCTGCCAGCACCTCGGCCGTTCCTACTACCCTTTCAACTGGGACAAGGGTAGCATCGGTTCCGAGCAGCAGTGAACGACCACCATCTCCCCGCCAGATGAGGGAGCGCATTGATAAACTACTGAAGGCTAGTGATGAAGCTAAGAGTAAGTCTATCCCGAGCAAAAGTTACTCGCTCCGCAGCAAGGAGGTGATCAAAGCAAGGGCGGAACAAGCCATGGATGCTCCAAAATCTGCGGCACTTCCCCAATGGGCGTCGACGTTTCGAATTGATTCGGAACAACCTTTAACCTCCCTGACATGGATGTGTCAGCGGTCTATTTGCCTCCTCGTCCTGCCTGAACCTGTGATGGCTTTGAGGCCATGCTCAACATATGTAAGAGATAAAGCCATCATAGGGGGCGCCTTCAACGCCAAACATCGCAGCTGGGACAACTTTAGAGCGGACAGACTAGGAACAGCTATCATGGATGCTATGGATAATCTGGGAGCACAAATTCTGGCCACAGGAAGACCCACATGTTTTCCCTGTAATGGTAGAACCCCGTCAGCATTGGACTTCGGACTCCTTCAAGGGCTCCAAGGACGTAGGCTGACTATTGAATACTCCTTCGAGCTCAGCTCGGATCATATCCCGCTCATAGTCTTTTTCTACGTTGGATCTGACTGTGAATCTCCGGTTTTTTGTCTTTGTCTGTAAAATTTTAGCAAATTTCCAGTCTGTATTGTGAGGGTTGCGTTTTGGTGACGTCTAGTGCGTTGGCAGCGAGATTTTAAAGAATATGTACCTGTGGTCTGAAAAAGAGTGCTGTGTCGAGACGCTCCAATTTCTTACCTTGTATTCGCTATTCTCCATTTGAAGTTATATCTTGTACTTCTTCCCATCCTTGAAATTCTTCCGTCCTTGGAAAAATAAAGATTGGTCTGTCTCCTCTATTACAAATAGTGACGTCACGACATATAATACTATCGAAAAGAGACTCACTCCTCTCGTTTGTTTCCTTACTTCCCCACAGTGTGTGGCTGGCGTTGGCGTCACACCCGAGGATGAGCGTCGTTCTAGTCTCCTCGGCTCACTGCATCAACCTGATGACGGCATCTGGGGGTGCCTGTTCGTCGGGGGCCATGTAACCGGAGGCTATCAGTATAGCTGTCCCATCCGCCGTTTCAAACCTGGCCTACGCTAGGTCTGCGGTGCTAAGTTTAGGGTGTTTTTTTTTTTTTTATATTCATTTATTGACAGGTCTTTCTTCTCCTGAACCAGGACCCTCAACGGCACCAAACCGGCTAGGACCAGCACTGCGTCGTCCGAAATCGTTCGGAATGCGCTGGCCAGTCGAATAGCGCAGAGCCTATACGTCGCTTCAAACCATTCACGTAGGATTTCGTCTCAACCGCCTCAGCCCACACCGGCGCCGCGTACAGCAGCTGTGAGGTGACAACGCTTGCCAGCAGCTTCCTGGCGGCGTTTTTGGCCCCTCTGATGTTCGGGAGCATCCGAGACAGCGCTCCAACGGTCCCGCTGGCCTTCTTTTTGGCGTACTCGAGGTGTACGCCGAGGTATTTTATGCACCTCTGCGACTTTATCACGGCTCCACCGACGCTGACCTCCGCCGTTTCCACCAGCTTCCGGCTTGAGATTTGGACCGCCTCCGTCTTGTGCGCCGCTAGTTCCAGGGCTGCGCGCGAAAGCCACGTGTCTATCGCCTTGATAGCTGCTTTGGCCTTCTCCTACGTCTCCTTGCGCTCCTTCGCAACCGTGACCACGGCTATGTCGTCCGCAAAACCCATGGCGGTAGTATCGCCGGGCATCAGGAGGAGCCTAATCTACCTCGAAATGGATTCTTGGACGCATTAGCGAGGTGCACTCAAAATTAGATGACGAAGTCCGGGACGTTACAGTGAAGACGATGAATGGATCTTACAAACGCCCAATTACCAAAATCACTATCCTGCCTCTGTGCTGAACGACCGTTTAGGGGGGCCGGAATGTTTGGAAACGTGACACCCTGTATTGGTTTTTTTCCTTATCATTGGTCGCTGCGCGAGCCATGCAAGGCATTGCATTGCCTGCGCACGAGCTTTTACCCTGTACTTTTCCATGCACTTCTAACTCCTAACTGTAGCTTGTTTACATTTTCGACTAGCATAATCGAGTGAGAATGTACTTAGCCCAAGCGAAATTAATCACTTTTTTGCTCTCAACGCAATCAGACGCATCGCTGTCGAAAAAATCAAACATAAGTTGATCGGAAATAACAAACAAATATATAAAACAGTATCACTAGGTTTCATTTATAAACACATATACATAATCCTCGACTTGAATAGAGGACATCTTTAGCGCAACTCCGCATTTTTAGGGACAGCCTGGATGTTGCAGAGGATTTTCAACTGGCTGTTGACTAATATCCGCTGATTCTCGAAAATGTCGGTGGGGCTTCCCCACGCTGAGACGCTGGTAAGTGGCGCTTTAGAAACAATGGCATGCGCATCCCAACTTGTCTCTGATAGCAGGTGGAAAAATTTCTCTACCGGGGTGAGCCACGAGTACTGAGTCTCAGAAGGTGGGCCATCGAAGATAATCACCGGCAAAAACATATGTCTTCACACCTGTACACGGGGATGTCTGGACATTGCTGGATGCCTGAGTGGCAACAAATAAAGTAACCCTTGGCGTGGGAACAGAGATAGTATCCACGGACTCGTATTTTTTTGTCCTTGGAACGGCAGTGAGAGTCTTTGGAGTTAATTGACTCGGCCGCAGAGATGCGGATTGGGACCTGTCCAAACGGATGGATGAGATCGGACGCGTTTTCTTGTCGTCTCCCGTGGGCATTCTCAGAATCGAATTCTGCTGGTCGGCGCTTGTCGACTCACTTATACGATGTGTGCCTCGAGGCCTGATGTTAATGCGGAGTGGGCGCCAAATTGAAGGCACGAAAAAAATTTATCTCAATGTATAAATATGTATATATACATATGTGTGGCTCGGCGTGAAGGTTGTGTTTTAAGTTGACTGAGACAACAAGAAGAGGCCCCGATGGACTGATTTTATCACGTAATAAAAAAATAAATTATTTGTTTCTTTGTAGGAATTTAATCGATTTAAAAAATTAATTTTTTCCGAAATTAATTATTACGGAGCCGGAAAGGCTTTTGTTCGGAAGAAAAAAACTCCCTAGGACGCGATATATTTTCATTTAAATTGCACTTTCTGTCAGTCTTATGGATAGTCATAGTGTCATGTTATAGTTCATGATTTCATAAACAAAAATAATCCTTTTAGCTTTGCCTTCAAAAAATTGATCAATTCGTTTTCCATCCACTATCAGAACGTTCGCAGTTTACTGGGTAAACTTAAAAAACTACACGGCAAAAGTTTCCCTTTTGATGCCTAAGTAATTGTCTTTACGAAAACGTGGCTAACTCTTTTGTACGTGATACTGAAATCTTTGTTATCGCCGTTAAATTTTACCTTACTTCCAATTTGGCGCCGATAATCGACTATGACTGCACTTTGCAGTTTTTTGCTGTTCGCATTTAAGAAACTGTTGTTTATGTGTCAGGCTCGTACATTTCACCTAGGTCTGACTTCGTTATATACCTATCCTTAATTCAGAGCATCCACTCGACTCTGAGTGCTAATGACATCCTTATTGTTTTAGGGTATTTCAATCTCCCTTTCATATTCTGAATACCCTAACTGAATAATGTTCTTATTCCCACTGTCCCTTATGACTTTATTTACAGACTTATTGACCTTTCATTAGGACAGTTAAACCATATTAAAAACTTTTGTGATAAAATCTTAGGCCTCATTTTTGTGTCGGACTCCGCCAATGAGTATGTCTTTAGACATACCGGATCTCTTGTCCCGAAGAAGCTTACCACCCTACCATAATAATCGAGGCTTCGGCTCCGTTACTGCCTTGTGGTGCAGCAGAGCCATTAACTTTTCGCTGCTTACTCAAAGTCAATTTCACTAACATGTACGCACACTTATCTTCAATCGACTGGACCTTTTAGAACAATACTGACGATCCCTCTAACTTGGTTGAAAATTTCTATGACATTTGATATTCATGTTTTGATATGTAAGAGCCGACCGTGCTCGCCCCGATTTCTTGTTTCCCAATTCCAAATCACTTTAATCGATGCAGAAGTGATTTTCAGATATCCTCGAAGCAATTTGCTATCGTTAATTCTAAGCGATTTTAAAACTATCTGAACGAAACTTTGTAGTTAGTCTTCTATATACTCTTACTCGTACATAAGTCGGAACGGGCCGGATCGGACGACTATATCATACAGCTGCCATAGGAACAATCGGAAAAATCTTCGAAAAAAAATTATAAAAATGAAATTTCACCAAATTTGAAATTTGGCCATTTAATATTATTTCAGAATTTTGTTTTTAATTTCATAAAAATCGGACAACTATGTGACGGTCTGCCGCCCCAGTTTCCCAGATAGCTCAGGGACGGCCAGGGTCCGCCTACAATAATGAGTCCGAGTGGTAGCTGAAAAGAGAAGAAGCCCGTTTCCCAGTGAGAACGCTGCGGAGAATTCGGTGAAATTAAAGCAATATGGGTTCTTTATTCAAACTTCGGGTACAGAGTTGAGTTACTGATCTGGAACTCGGCGGCGTCGGGACTCGGTAGCGCCGTCTCTTCGGTCGTCTGGGCCTCTCGCGTCTAAATGGTCCTCGTCTCAGCGCTAGCGGATAGCCCGGTGCTCGAAAGCCCTCCGAGAGCGCTAGTGGATCGCCCGGTGCTCGAAAGCCCTCCGAGAGATGGTTTGGACTCTAAAGTCTTCGGTGAGAGAATGGCGTGGACTCTAAAGTCTTCAGTGAGATAATGGTTTGGACTCTAAAGTCTTCAGTGAGAGAGGCGCGGTGGACTCTAAAGTCTTCAGCGAGAGAGAGAGGGCGGGCGGACTCTAAAGTCCTCAGAGAGAGAGAATTCGGCAAGCCGAATTAGTTGCCGCGACTCGAAAGTCTATCGACTATTTTTTGCAACCCAAATCGAAAGATTCGGGTCGCCCAAAAAATGACTTTGGCTGCTGGCTACTGGAAGTGTGCTCCTAAGATGCTTACTGCTTCCGATCGCTGTCGGCGGCTAAGTGCTCTTCCAAGGCCAGTGGTCCGCTTTATATAGGCCCTAGCGTGGCCTAGTGTGCCCGTCGTTATCGCCGCCTAGTGTGCCCCTTCTCCGCCGGTGTGACCCTTTGCCGTCAGTGTGGCTGTTGGTTGGCGCGCCCGCGCATTCGAATTAAAACCCTTTATATTATGTGCGCGCCACGCGTCACAACTATTTCCTATAGCTGTCATAGAAACAACTTTTTTTATTATTTCAGAATTTTGCTTTTAATTTTTTAATTTAATTTGTAATCTGCAAGGGTATACAAACATCGGTGAGCCCAAGTTAGCTTCCTTTCTTGTTTTGATATAACGTCATTGTACAAATATTCTCTTCCGTATTCCAACTGGATCCACAATCGGTAACTACGATGATCTTCGGAAATTCTCTTCTGGTCCCAATCTTGTGCCGAGATGTGAATTGAGAAATTGTGCTAATGCGTTATGTAGTCATTTGTCAAAGCTCTTTCAGGTGTACGTTAAGTTGTTGTTTTTTCCCGACAATTCGAAAAAAAATCTTAAATAATTCCTCTTCATAAAAACGGCAGTAAGTCGAATATTAATAATTATAGAGGTATCACCAAATTTGAACGCGAACTTTTTATCCAATTTGTTAATATTTATGGTAAACTTTTCGAATAATAGTAGCTTAGTCCATATTTCATTATGACCGTTCTTTTCCCTATCCAAGGTTTTGTTTTGAGCACTTCATACACACTTGTATGGATTTTGAGAAAATTGGAAATCTTCAACATTCTTCTTTTACTTTAGCTATTACGTACGGGCTTTGGTTCTTTGAAATTTTTCTTTAAAATTTCTACAGTTCTGTGTAAGTTTTTCACCATTACGTAATCTTCTTTAATATAATCTTTTGTCTTTTTCATTTGTTTTACTATAATATGTTTCGTTGTACTCAGTACTTTAGCAGAAGGCCATGGTAGCTATTGCTTAAAAACAAAACATAAAATTATTCACACTTTGTAATTGTGGATAATTTCTTATTTTTAACCTGCAGGTTGCCTCAAGGGTTCCTGCCCAGACCTCACATCCGTACAGCTCGATTTCGCGGTTTATCTTCATTAAAAGTTTCCGCCTTGTTTCTGCTGGCTTGGTTTTTTCATCTGCCAGTTTCAGATCATGTGAATTCTGCCAGCTTTTTACACGTATCATTACTTGCGTTAACTTTCGCTGTGCGTGCTGTGTGTGCGGTGTTCCCAGCTATAATGACAGCGTCTATATCATCTGCGTCCCCACGATAGTCCTGTCCTCAGGCATGTCTAGCTGAAACATTTCGTCGTAACTGATGTTCCATAGCTCAGGTCCAAGTACTGATCCTTTTGACGCTCCTGAAGTTATCTCTATACATTTCTCTCCTGCTTTTGTTTGATATAATAGTCGTCGGTTGTCAAGATAGTTCTGTTATCCGCATCAGATATCTTGAGATTTGGAATCGCAAGACGCCGTCGTACATGCTGTTCCAGAGCAGGGATCCCAGCACGGAGGCCTGCGGGACGCCGGCTGAGACTTCGTATGCTCTGGAACCCAAGTCCGTGTGAACGGTGAGCACCCTCTCGCTGAAGTAGCTCCTCACTATCTCCAACAGGTACCCAGGGATGTTGAGAGCAGCAAGAGACTCCAGCGTGCGGTTCCAGCTTGCAGTATTGAAGGCGTTCCTTCTGTCTAGCGTGAACACTAGACAGTATTTCTTGGAGCCGCCTTTCCACCTCGATCTCTAAATCGCTTTCCTTACTATCTCCTTCACTGTCTCCACTGCATCCAGCGTCGACCTTCCCTTCCTGAAGCCAAATTGGCTTGGAGAGAGACCCCCGGCCTCCTCGATAGCTGCGTTCAGCCTCGCTGTTATCAGCTTCTCGAACACCTTGCCAGTGGTGTCGGTGAGACAGATCGGTCTGAAAGACGATGGCTCCCCGGGAGGCTTACCCGGCTTGGCGAGCAGCAGAAGCTTCTGCCTCTTTCATCTTTCAGGAAAGATCCCCTCTGCTAGGCACTTGGAGTAAAGCGATGCATACTCCTTCGGGTAGAGTGCGACGTCCAGCTTCAGGGCCCTATTGGGCACGGCGTCTGGTCCTGGCGCCTTCTTGGGGCGAACTGTTCTTCCCGTCGTGGTCACCTCCTTCTCCGCAGGCTTTGCTGGGGAAACGATCCACATTCGGCTGCATGGGCACCGGCTCTCATTCCAGAAACAGCGCATGCACAATGCCGTCCAGGGATGCCGGGTCCGAAGGAGCTGAACTGCCCGCTTTCAGACCCTTGACCACCATCCTGTAGGCACCTCCCCAGGGGTCAGACGCAGAAAACAATCTGGTTTGGCACCCCTTATGGCCGTTTTGAGGGCTTTCCTCGCCGCTTTGTAGACCTCGTTGCGCTCGGCGACTCGCACTGTGCCGCGCTCACGGGTGAGCTCTCGCCGGGCATGCAGGCACGCGGACCGGAGATCGGCTATGGCGTCGCTCCACCAGTAGACTGGCCTCTGGTGCCTCCGACACGTCCCTCTCAGCCGCATACTCTGGTCGCAAGCGTGCTCCAAGAGTGATGCCATCCGGTCGGCCGGTTCGCTGGCTCCACCGCCCGCTTCGGCTGTCATGCCCTTCAGCGCGCTGGCAAAAGCCTGCGTGCATAGTGTGTCCGGTCGGTACGCCTTGGTCGGAAGCGGCACCGTGCGTGTGTCTCCCGCAGGCTCACCTACTGAGCAGAGGATAGCCTCGTGATCACTCCCTGTGTAGGCGTCGCTGATTTCCCATCTGGCATACCGGGAAATCGCGGTGCTCACCAATGTCAGGTCGATGAACGAGGCTGCTACTGCTCTGACGAAAGTGTGCCGCACTCCTTCGTTCAGCAGTACTACGTCCGTCGAGGCGAACGCCTCCACGACCGCTCGTCCTCTAGCGTTTGTTGACGAAGATCCCCAGTCTTGTGCTCAGGCGTTGATGTCGCCTTCGACTATTACTTTGGATCTCCCACGCAGGTCGCAGCTCAGGTCATCAAGGATCCTGCCTCTCATGTCAGGCCGACGAGGGCGAAGTTGCATTGTACTGCCCGACGCATTAGCTGGCTGTCAAGCCCGAAATCTAAGCTGAGCCTAAGTTGCAAGACGCGCCTCTACCAGTCCCTGCTAGCCCCGATTTGGAGATACGGAGTGGCTATTTGTGGTACGGCGGCCAAGACGCACTTACGTTGGATTCAGGCGTTCCAGGCTAAGTTCCTGAGACGTATCACGGACGCAGAGTGGTACATCAGGAACTCCGACATTAGAAGAGAACTTCGGGTCCCAGCAGTCGGTGATGTCGTTAACACACTTTCTACCAGCCATCGACTTAGATTGTTTAGTCACCCTAATCCTCTGGCCAGAAACCTGGCATGGACACGCCAGAGAAGGCGTCTGAAAAAATTGACAATCCGGGAGCTACCTACCCGGCGTATAACCTAATTTTCACACATTGGCATATTATATCACTGCTTCAAATTGTTACACTAATAATAGTTAAGCAGTTTTGTAAGTTTAGCAGCAAACTTAACACATCAATTTAAATATATATATTAAATTATATAGTTTTTTTTTCGTTGCTTATATTTCTTGAATCTTCTCTTTGCGAGACTAACAAGGTGTATCAAATCTTATATTTTTAACTTAACTAACAGTCGTATTGACTGATAAGGAGTTAGACGGCCCTAAAATCGATTGTTAGGCTGGGAGGTGGTTGCGTCGCAGGCGGGATCTGCTAGAAATCCGAGTCAATTTTTGATTGTGCGCGCTGTATGATATCTATGTTGCTGCTGCTCGCGTTCCCCCACAGCTGAGAGCCATACGTCCAGATTGGCTTTAGGACTGAATTGTAGAGTAGTAACTTGTAGTCCAGGCACAGGTGCGATCGTGAGCTTCTGATCCAGTGGAGGCTGCTGGCTTTTAGTTTCAGGTGCATCTTCTTGGATTCGATGTGCTTGCGCCAGGTTAGTCGTCTGTCAAGGTGGACGCCAAGGTATGTTACTTCGTTAGCTTGGGGGATCTGCATACCGTTAAGTGAAAGCGGAGGGCATGTTTGTCTATTGAGAGTAAACGTTACATGTTTACACTTTTGTTCGTTTATTTTAATGCGCCAGTCGGAGAGCCACCTTTCCGCTGCTATTATATGATTAGTCAGTTGGTTTGTTGCTTGCGATGGGCATCTGGAACGACTAAGGATAGCGGTATCGTCGGCGAACGTTGACGTTGTTCGTAGGAATATCCGCATTATACAAAACATATAGACTTGGGCCGAGTGCGCTTCCCTGTGAAACCCCAACTTCGATGATATAGTCGCCCGAAGTAGCTGCGTTGCATCTCACGGAGAATGCCCTATTGTAGAGGTATGATTCCAGTAGCTTGTTGGAAAATACGTTTTAATTTTATACATGAGCCCATTAAGCCAAACTCGGCCGAAAGCTTGAGATACGTCGAGAAAAATAGCGCTACAGTATTCTCGCTGTTCGAAGGCTGAGCGTATTTCGGATGTTAATCTGTTCACTTGCTCGATGGTTCCGTGGTTTCTGCGGAAACCAAATTGGTGTGCCGGTATGTTATTGCAAGCTTCCAGATGTGATATTATGCGAGTTAACAAGCATTTTTCAAACAATTTAGACAAAGAAGAGAGGAGGCTTATGTGTCTGTACGATGACGGAATTGTGTGGTCTTTTCCAGGCTTCGGTATCATTATAATGATGGATTTCTTTTTTTTTGGGAAATAGCCAAGATTTATGATCCCATTAAATAGTTTGCAGACATCAACTATAGCGCATTTTGGGAGTTCGATCAGCATCTTTGGTGTCAATAGGTCACCACCAGGAGCCTTTTTTGGTTTTAGCCCTCTTATGACTTTTTCGATTTCGTTCGGCCAGAATGAATGTGCGGTTGGCTGGGGGGTAGCCTCTAGCTGAATTATTGGCAGGAGGAATGAATTGAGGCAGGGTTTGGCTGGAAGACACTTCGGAAATGTGTAACGAATGTTTCAGCTCGGTCTTCGTCGCTGCGAGCCCAGCAACCCGAAGAGTTTCTTATCGGGGTGATCGTTTTCATTGGGGCGCAAAGATTTGGTTGGCCTTCCACAGGGGATACTTAGTGCTTGTTGGAAAAGAGCCTGGTCGAGTAAACAGGTTGTTTCCTTAAGGCGTTGCTTTGAAGCTGGTGATCTGTTGTTTTGCCAATCCCGACGCGTGCGCCTCTTTTCTCGCACGAGCTGTTCGATTTGCTGATTGGATTTGTAGTATTTGTTTCGGTCTACTTCTTTCCCTTGAGGAGTATAGATTTTAGCTGCCGCAACGAGTACTTCTTCCAGGGCGCTCGTAGTGTAGTCGATGTCCGATTCCATGTTAAGCTCCGGGGCGAGTTCTATGTGGACACTCACGTACTTTTTGTATTTAAGCCAGTTAATTTTTGGCGACGTCAGGCTGGAGGGGTATTCGGTTATTTCTGGGCTTTGACGAAGCGTTAAAAGCACAGGCGAGTGGCCTGATGATAAGTCCGAGACTGCTTAGGCACTTATTAGATTGCGAGGTATGTTTTTTGTCACCGCAAAATCAATAAGGTCTGGGAGCTTGCGTGGGTCGGTTGGCCAGTATGTGGGACTTCCAGGGGAAACATAGTCCTGTTAGTCCATATATATATATATATATAAAAAAAAGAACGCCCCTAGCGTCAGTCTTGGCGCCAGGTAGCAGCTACAAATCCACTCTCAAGAAACCATCGGCTGCTCTGATGTTGGACATCCGCCGTCGCGTGTTGCCGCAGAGCCAGAGGGCCGGACCGTCGTTTCTGGTCCGAGTGCTAATGCTGCCGGTTCGTTGGTCGGTCGCTCTGTGCTCTGCTTCGCCACACTTAATGCAGCAGCCGCTCCTGTCCACCATGCTCTTGCACCGGATGACGATGTGCCCGAGCTCTAGGCACCTGAAACAGCGTGGGGGAACCTCGCGCTTCCGCACCCTATATCTCGTTTATCCTATGCGGATCTCGCCCCGCTTCCGCACCTTCTTCGCTTCCGCACCTTCCTTTCTTCGTTTATGTGGCACACCTGCTTCTCATATATTAGGCGGAGGAGATCATCGAGCTTCGAGACACTCTCGGCACTAGTGAGCTTTGGATCCTTCCCCTGCTCTTCATCGGAGGTGGGCTCCTTTTGGGCCGCCTTGCTTCATTTCGAAAGTTCCCCAAAGACCGCTTACCAGGCTGGTCAGGTCTCTTTCTCTCTTTATCGAGTCGGTGAGGACGCCGCACAGTGGCCCCTTTTTTTTATTTAGCGTTGCAAAACTCATAACTTTTGAATCAATTAAGATAATCCAATAATTTATTTATTTATTGAAAAAATGGCAAATAACTGCTATATAAAGCCAGTACCCTTACTTCTGACCGAACAAGGGAGTGCTTTTTCTGGATGTGCTCTGACTCACATCATGTGGCCAAAGGTAAGGATACATTGCGTAGTGTAAAGTTTGCATCTAAGGACATGTCAACATGTAACAAGTAACAAGTAAGTAAGCTGGCAGATCCTGGAAGATCCTGATATTTCGCGTACTGGGGTGACCACACACAAGAGCAGTATTCCAGAATGGGACGAACAAGAGACAGCGACGTGGAAGCCTGGTTAGCATTAACAGGCTGTCGAGTTGAAGGTGCAGCGACATCAGTAAGTAGAGAGCTCAGAGCCGCAGTTTTAGTTGGCCCTCCCCTGGGCCATGGAAAATACACCATAATGGCACGTTAAAAAAATTTACAAAACAGACGGGATTCAGGGATTCATTTTGGAATAATACCTTGCATTTCAAAATCTATTTTATATAATTTAAATTGGGCAACGTAATTAGTTGACTGAACACTTTGAAGTTCACTTTTGTTGTGAAATATTCGCGATGCGTGCAGATGCGCTTTGCAAAAAAACACTTTAATTCTATTTTAAGAAAGTCCCGTTAGTTATCCAGAACCAACCGGTTTGCCATGAAGAAGCTTGTTCATTATAAAAGCGATTTGGTTACTTTTCAAACATTTTTGTTGTTATAATTTTATAAAATTTTGTCGTATGGGCGGAACCATTGTGTGATAGGGTGTATGGTAAGGCCTCCATAATCCTTGCCCTAGCCCTGGGAATTTCCACGGATGGATTTCCACTCTTGTGGATGCAACCTGGAGTAGTATTGACATTTCAGATTTGTTTTGCATTGTCGCCCAATGCTAGGCCGCATTATATACCTACTGCCAGGTTACTGAAGCTGCCGGTCACAGTGGCTCATACGCAGACCAGGCAGCCGCCCAATGTAGGCAGACGCTGCGTGGATTTTTTCTTTGCTTCCCGCTACACAATCGAGATTTCCTCCAGCTGAGCTAAGCCGAGCTTATAGCTAACGTCCCGGCCAAGTTAGGACGTCGCGGAGCCTCCCACAATGGCCGAATATTTCCTTGCGGCTTGGCTACGATATGGGTTATACCGCTCCGCCTCAGTCGCCAGAGCCCCATTTTTGGTGTACCCCCACGGCGACGGGGAAGGCCATCGGTCCACCAGTTGGCGCCGCGGGCGTACTTAGGACTCGATGAAAAGCAGCAGGATTCCGCCTCCTTGCCAAGGAGTCTCAAGCAGCAGCTCGGGATTATATGCTACATTTTACAATGATCTTTGACTGAAGCTAATAGCATTCTTGTTTACGTAATCGTATTTCATCATCGAGAAGTTGGTGTTCCGGTATAGGGAGCGACTTCCTACTAAGGCGCACTTCGACTGCAATTTTTGACACCAAGAATGAATGAATAGCATATAAATGTCTATATAGAAAGTCCTTCCCGACGCGAAAAATGTGTTTGTAAGCCTAAAATGATGATTTAGCATGATATGACAACATTACGTTGGCCACCATATTCGTCTGGCTTAAATATAATAGAAAATGGTTGGGAATGGCTAGCAAAAAAGTCTATGACTCCGGCAAGAAATATTCAACTAAATCCTATCTCATCCACTGACTATAAGTTTTAAGAAAATATGTCGTATAAACCTTTAAATCTTCAGTTACTTTACAATTCAATTAATTTAAAAAAAAAAAAAAACGGCCAGAATATGAATTAATTAAAATTTGTGATATTCAAGTCAGCCAAATTTTCGATGGCAATTATGGTACTTTTTGGAGTTATTTTTTTTTTGTTTGATATTTCTATTAAATTTACTTTACTAATTTTTAAAGTTTTGATATATATATAAACGGGTTTCCAAAACTTATTCTTAAGGATTTTTTACATTGTTAATTTATGAGTTATTTGGTTTTTAGGGTGAGCAATTTGGGTGGGCTATTCAAGTGAGCGGCAGTGTATAAAAAAAAAATTCGAAATTTAAAACAGCGTTTGTTAAATATTTATTTTCATTGTTCAAATTATTTTTATTTGAGTAAATTAATCAAAATAAAGCTACAAAATTAAATACCAAATGTATTTAAAAAATCGTATTCTTCTTATATTATGATTTTTGCAACCTTAAATGAAAAGGGCGCTACAGTGCATCGGCCGAACTGTGGTCTGGGCAGCTGCGTCCTCTCCAGCGCGGTCTGTAATGTTTGCGAGGCGGCTGGGAGTTGTTTTGGCGTCTATGATGATGGCGCCGAAGTTTTTCGGGCTGCACATTGGTGAGTCATGGCTGGGGGATGTGTTCATTTCACGGATGTGGTCAAGTGAACAGGCCGCAACGGTCCGGTAGACTCTGGCAGTAAATGAGCTGACTGCCGCGGTGGTTCCGGGTGATCCTGGTGTTTCCGGGCTGGTGCCGGCAGGTGGGACCTATGTCGGGCGATAGTGGGCCCAGGGTGAAGCCAGTGTGTGCGCCAGGTTCAAAAAAGTCTAGGCGAAGTAGCTTCGACGTGAGCCGTCGTGGTATGTTCTCTTCTTCTCCTCGTTGGAGATTAATATGGGCATTTCCCCTTCCTCCGTCGTGATCTTCACCTCGTAGGTTGTTTTTCCGCTGGATGATGAAGTCTCCTTGGCGGAACTCAGCTCCATAATCTAGTCCTCGTCCGAAATGTCAGACTTTGGGATGGAGGGATTGTGTTCCGGTCTCATCAATGGGTGGTCTCCCTCGTTGGATGCTTTTTAGGTTTAGAGCACATTTTTGCTTGTCATTGTGGTTGTTATGGCGCTTTTATATCCTTACAATGTCCAAACTATTCGTGATGCCTATCGATGATATCGCATAGCGACAGGGATGTCACCTCTACCAAAAAGATCGTGGTAGCCATATACATCCTTCCCAGGGAAAGGTTTGTGACGCGGCACTCGCACAAATAGTTAGAAAAGAAGAATAATTTAAATTTAAATGCGCGTGCGCGCCAAGATAGGGGCACACTAATCCCAAACGAAGAAGAAGAAGGCGATCGCAACGGGCACACTAGGACACGCCAGGGCCTATATAATGCGGGCCGCGGGCCGTAGTAAGGGACTTAGCAGTCGACAGCGATCGGAAGCGGTAAGTCTCTAGTAGCACACTTCCAGTAGTCAGCAGCGAAAATAATTTTTTGGACCCGAATCTTCGGATTTGGGTGGTTATACATTAGCCGGAGACTTTCAAGTCGCGGTAACAATTCGGCTTGCCGAATTCTCTCTCTGAAGACTTTAGAGTCCACCCGCCCTCTCTCTCTCTCTGACGACTTAAGAGTCCACTCGCCCTCTCTCTGAAGACTTTAGAGTCCGCCCGCCCTCTCTCTCTGAAGACTTTAGAGTCCACTCGCCCTCTCTCTCTCTCTGAAGACTTTAGAGTCCAACTATTCTCTCTCGCTCGCAACCAACGACTTTCTACGACCATCGCGCCTTTTTCTGAAGACCTTCGAGTCCAACCGTTCTCTCTCTGCAGACTTTCGAGTCCAGCCATTGTACCTCACTTATTGGAGACTTCCGAGTCCGCATATGTGGTGGGAAGACTTGCAAGTCCCCCCCATCTATTTCTCTTTTCTTTCTTTTCCCCTCTACAGGCTCCCGGGTCCCTCGGCCCCCCGGACTCGTACGTCCGCATGCCGCCGACGACTGGCGGATCCAGAGCCGCTTGCAGAGCTGATTCATCGAGACGCGAGAAGCCCAGACGATCCACGAAGCAGTGCCTCGGAACTCAGTATCTCAACTCGGTCAGAGAAACTTTGAATAAACATGAAACCTATTTAAGTTAACCGAATTCTCTTCACTGTTCTCACTGGGAAACGGGCAACTTCTCTTACACCTACCATTCGGACTAACTCTTGTAGTCGGACTCTGGCCATCCCCGAGCTATCTGGGAAACTGCGGCGGAGACCGTCACAGGCTTTGACCCGAATGGCTAGGGAGTTAGGACAACGAAAAAACAGAAGCTCGAAGAACGAGTACATTTTTGTACGGTCGATATTTATTTAAAACGAATTCGACCAGTAAAAGTTTAAACAATATGTTTGTATAAGGAGGCTTAGATGCCTGGCATATAGTGCATAAATTATTGCCTGTTGTTGTCGTGTTGTTGTTGGACGTGTTGGGTTGGGTGAGGATCTGAAGACACAGCGACAGCCTCTGATGCATGAATAAAAGCTCGTGGTTGAGGTAGAACTCTTACTGACTTTATTAATGAAACTTAACAATATTTATAGGTACAAAAGTTCTTATGTTAACAGAAATAGTGTGCGGTTACTGTGAATGTGGGTTAGTGTTAGGAACTGAGAGTGTTCAACCTTCGCTAAGGTCGAACGCGAAACTTCGTGGGGCAGATTCTGGTGGTAGCTGTTCCGTGTTCTGCTTGAGCTCGGGAGCCCGGCGTGTTGGTGTCCATTTGCCGACCGTTCGTCTGAAAACCCATGCAATGCCCAATAGTATTGACATCGCTAGGGCCATATAAGCGACTACTTGATAAGTGGTCTCCTTTAATTTGGACAACTGGTGTTGCAACGTGCCCAGATCCTCCAAGTTGACTTCCTTGGCTGCCGTTCCTTGACGTGGCTCAGGTGGGTTCTTACGGTCAATCCTTGTGATATTGCCAAAACGAATATATGTAGCCTTCGTTTCGCTGACTATGGTGCTGAATGTGCTCACGCTAATTTTTGAGTTTCGTGCAGTGCAGCCTGGGGCCAGTGACATTAAGCCTGTTCCGTTAAGGTGCACTGTGAACGATGTTCCTTTGCACACCGCTTGAAGTTCAACGTGCCTGCGTGTGGCAAACATCCACCTGTTTCGCTGATGCGTTGCTGACCACCACAGCTCGGCCCTCGACTGAGAGACCTCGCAGATAGTTTCCGTCTTGTTATTAAACAACTGGAATTCACACCGATTTTCCAAGCTGAATGTGGCTTGATGGTTGAAACAGATGTGCTCGTCATGTGGCAGTTCCAGACACTGCTTGAATTCATCCTTGGTCAATCCCATGAACTGATCTCTATGGGCATTGACGGCTATGATTTCGGTTTTTAGCCTGAATTGCTGCCAGCTTCCAGCCTTCCATGTTGGGATATTTTGAAGATGACGTGGCTGCTCGTTGTGGTGCCTTCGGCATGCATAATTTTATAAAGCTGGATAACATTAGCCGATGCTACTGGAAGCAGTTGATCCGGTGGGATATGTTCCCGAATCTGATCCAGTTGCTCCCTCAGTTGCTTGGGAGACACTAGTATTGGACTGATGGTTCGATGGCGCACGTCAGTGAGCACATTAGCTATCTCACTTTGCTTCCGCTGCAATCCGGTTGCCACCAGCGTTAGTTGAGCTGTCAGACTCATAAACGCTTGTTGTAGGAGGTCGCCTTGGTACTTTCCTCTTTCCAGATTGATTGCTTTCTTCTGCCTGCGCCGTGTCCGCGCTGGCGCTGGCAGTTTTGTGGCTACTTCTTCTTTTATCAACGGCGCCAAACGAGTAACTGTCCTTTTGTAGATCCCTGATGCGGTCTTTACATCTACGACCCGGATTTGGTTATCCTTGCCTGGATATGTCTTCACTATCCGTCCCATGGGCCAGCTCATTACCGGTACGTTGTCTTCCTTTACCAGTACTAGCAGTCCTTCCTTGACATTCTGCGCCATAGTTTTGCACTTGGTGCGCATCTGGAGCTCTTGTAGGTACTCCATGGACCACTGATTCCAGAACGATTGTTTAAGCCTGGATACCAGTTCCCATCTTTTGACCAACGTTTTTTCCGGTCGGGCAAGATTTTCATCGGGCGGTGCCACTAGAGGTTCGCCAATTGAAAAATGGCCTGGAGTGAGCGCTGTAGTATCTATTGGATCAGCTGACATCGGGGTGAGGGGCCTTGAATTGAGTATCGCCTCGACCTCAATGACCACCGTTAAATGTAAAAGATGGTGTGGCTACGACTGATACTAATAGCCTTTTTGCTGATTTTGCAGCAGCTTCCCATAACCCGCGAAACGACGGTGCTCGCGGTGGGATGAACTTGAACTCCACCTGCTGCTTATTGCACTGATTAATGATCCTGCTCTGGGCTTGCTCTGTAAAAATCGTTTACTCCAGTACCTTTAACTGGTTGTTGGCACCAACAAAGTTCGTGGCGTTGTCACAGTGAATGGTCTGACACTTTCCACGTCGGCCCAAGAATCATCGGAGAGCGACTAGGAAAGCGTCCGTAGTTAGGTCGCTTACCAACTCCAGATGTGCTGCCTTTGTGGCGAAACAGCAGAATACTGCAATGTATGCTTTATCTGGCCTTTTCCCACGGTGAATCCAAAAGGGACCGCAATAGTCGACTCCAGAATTGGAGAACGGACGAGCCTGTGTTACTCGATCCGCCGGCAAGTTACCCATGATTTGTTGCATTAACTTGGGCCGTGCTCTTGTGCATTTAACACAACTGTGTATGATGCTTCTGGCCATCGTTTTGTCATTCAAAATCCAGTATTGTTGTCTGGCTATGGCCCTCAATGCTTGTGCTCCGCAATGCATGTTTTCCTCATGCATCTCTCGTAGCAGCATCTTTACAATCGTATCATTGTACGGGAGCAAGATTTGATGTTTGGCAGCATATGGAAGGTTGGATTCTTCCAACCTTCCTCCGACTCTGATGAGTCCGTCATTTCCTATTACTGGAGACAACGAGACGACTGAGCTTTTCTTGTCCACTGTTCTGTGGATGCGAAGTTGTTTATACTCAGCACTGAATTCAATTGTTTGAATCGTGCTGAAGATGATCGTTCTGACATGAGCCAGCTCGCCTACACTTAGCGTAGTCGTAGGAGATCGGTTCTGTTTATGACAAAAGCGCATCATGTATGCTACAATTGCAACTTGTGGAAGGAGTTGCTGTGATTGCAACTGTATAGCTTGCTTCCTAGTTGACCCTGGCAGATTGGCAAGCTGACTTGTTTTACTTTACGCTCCAGATCGATGGGATTGATGGTCGGTATTTTTGACCACTTGTCTCGGGAGCCGTGCAGAAACAGGGGTCCATATAGCCACAGGTTGTGTTCTGCTAACTTGCTTGCGGCAATTCCTCTTGACAGTAAGTCTGCTGGATTATTTGCAGACGACACATGACGCCACTGCGCTTGATGCGACACCGTTTGTATTTTTGCTATCCGATTGGCCACGAACGTGTGCTATGAGGATGCAGACGCATTTATCCAGGAGAGGACTACTGTTGAATCAGTCCAGAAGTACCCCAATGCCTTCTCCTCAGGCAAACGTAGATCCTTTCTGACTCTATGGGTCAGTTCAGCTTCCAAGACTGCAGCACATATTTCTAGCCGCGGTAGGATGGCGCCACTCTCGACTTTGAGCATAGCAACCGGACTGATACTTGATTTTTTTTTTTGTATGTCGCTGGTATTTAGCGCTTGCAAATCAGAGCGGTAGTTTTTCCAGTCCAGCTAAAGGTGTGGAGGTAACTCATCGTCTCAGCCCATCTTTAATTCCCAAAGCGTTTGCATGAACATCTTCGCCTTGACGACCACCGGAGCAAATAATCCCAGTGGATCAAATATCTGCGAAGATTCTGAGCTGACCACCCGTTTTGTGATGGTTGAGGCTTCGCTTTTTTGAGATCGTCCACACAACTGATCCCTTTGAGGGATCCAAAGTAAGCCCAACGACTTAACACTGTAATGCTGAAGTGTTTTATCTAACTTGACGTTGGGGACAATATCTTCTCGCGGAATTTGGGTCAGTATTTCATTGTTATTGAAGCACCACTTTCGGAGCTTGAATCCGGACGGCAGCAGTATTTTGTTCGATTCCTGCTGAATCTGGATCGCCTCTGGAATGCTGTCTGCTCCTGTGAGACAGTCGTCCACATAGAAATCATGCTTGAGTATAGCTGACCCAAGCGGTAACTGCCTCTTATTTTTCTCAGCCAAATAATCCAAGCATTTTGTAGCAAGGAATGGCGCTGACGTGGTACCGTGCGTGACGGTCTTTAGTCTGTAGAATTTCAGATCGTCAGACGCCTTCTTCCTCCATACGATCAGCTGATGAAACTGATGATCAGGATGCATCCATACTTGGCGATACATCTTTTCTATGTCCGCGATAAACACATATCTATGGGTGCGGAATCGTAGCAGAATGGCGAATAGTTCGCTCTGTACCGTGGGTCCAGTATGTAATATGTCATTTAATGATTTATTACTTGACGTTTTGCAGGACGCATCGAAAACTACCCGCAATTTTGTGGTACTGCTTTCGGGCTTCAAAACACAGTGATGTGGAATGAAGTAATGATCCGATGGTATGTGTGTGGGAGGTACCAGCTTCGATTGCAAATTGCACGTTTGCTGCGAAAAGAGTTTCGCAGTGTGCTTCAGTTGGAGACAGAGCCCTATCTTTGGTGTCTAGATTTTCTAGTGTCCAAAATCGCTCTAACAGCGTGTCAACTTCCTCTTCAGTGGTTGCCGTCGCACAAAGTGCTGCTGAATCGTGCTCAGCAGACATTCTCCCGGCCACAATCCATCCCAACTTTGTATTCTGGAGAATTGGGCCTTCTGGTTTTATCAGCTTTTGATCTGGCAGTAGCACTGAATAATAGTGCTCTGCGCCGATAAGCATGTAAATTTTTCCTGGTTTGTTATAATTTGGATCAGCCAGGATGACGTTGTTTGGAATGTGTACATGGGATGTACTCAAATCATGAGGTGGTTGGTCAGCTATGATATGTGGCAGAACAAAGGCTTCTACCTGTTGAGTGAAATCGTTGTGCATTGATTTCATGAGCACATTTGCTCTAGCCCGACTTGTTTTCAGATTGCCTCCAATGCCCTCGATGCGTAATGACGCATTGTGTAGCTTCAGAGAGAGCTTGGAGGCCATTCGTTCAGAGATCAGATTGATTTATGATCCTGAATCCAGCAAGGCTCGGAATGTGGCCACCTGACCATTGCTTGCTTTGACTAATACCTTCACTGTGGCCAGCAAATTGTAGCTTTTGTTGCTTGCTGCTCCTACAGAAGGTGATTGTGGCTCTGTTGCCGCACCTGATGAAGTCTCCAGGTGCAGCAATGTATGGTGCCTTTTATCGCATTTAAAGCACATACGGCCTCGGCAATCCTTTGCTTTGTGGCTACTGTTAAAACAGTTCACACACAGTTTTTGTTTTTGTACCCAGTTGAGGCGATCGGGTACCGTTTTGATGCGGAAATCATCGCATTTGTATAGCACATGATTCCATTTGCAGAAGGGGCAACTTGGTTGCCTTCCTGCGCTAGCAGAAGTGCAAGACGGGCTCTTCTGTTCCCTTCTTTGCTGCTGACTGCGTTTGCCTGTTCCCAGCACTCGACTTCGCTGGTCCAGGAAACTTAGTATCGTAATGAGCCCTTGAAGCTCTCTTGAGCCGTCTAACGATTGTTCGTATAGGGCTCTATTCGCAAGATCCAATTTTTGCTTTAAGATGGCAATTATGATTGTATCCCAGCTGGATACATCAATGCCTAGTCCCTTTAATGTTGCTAGAGACTCAATTGTTGTAATATACAATTCCTTTAGTGACCTTGGGTCGTCACTGTTTGTTTATTGTTGCAGAAGGCGATTGAGAATCGTATCTGCTACATGGCGGGGATTGTTGTATGCATAAACTAATATTTCCCATGCGCTAATGTAGTTCTCTGTTTTCAGATCGATATGCCTTATAAGTCTCTCTGAGGAGGAACGACTGCATGTCGTATCCCTCCCTGACCGGGTCTTCGTACTCTTCATGGATTGAGAAATGGATCTCTTGTATTGGGACCACAATGAGTTTATTGAACTCCTTGATACGACCCTGCCGGTCTCTGAACATTCTTTCAGAGCCCGTTTGATTGAGTCGGCGATTGCTTTTTGTCGCCGACATGCTGATATCAGCTTATGTGCAGGTTGCGCTAAGCTTGCAACGTCTGCAGTTTCCCGGCCATTGCTCGCGGTTGCCTGATTTGGGGCATTGCTTGAGCTCTGAGCCATTGAATCGACTATAATATTCCTGTATTTATCGTATGAATCACGACAGTCGACGTAGAACTTTAAGCATTCTTCGGTTCTATTTGTTGCAGGAATATTTTTGTCGTTCTCCGCAAATCGATTTCATACTTCATCGATTGCGGCCAACTTTGTTCGGTAATATGTTGGATTTAATTTTCTATCCGCTGAATCTTTTCTAAAGTTGCGGATAAGCCATGCGATCTCTTGACTGATCTCTTCCTGCAAGTCTAATGTCTCTTTGACTGCTTGCTCCTCCTTGTAAGACATATTGACAATTGTTTAAATTCCTGACCGGTGGGAGTGTTTTATTCGCTTTAACAGCTGGATACGCTCCTATTCGCAACCGTGTGTGGTCGAAGGAATAAACAACTAGTCAATAAACTTGGGCGATTCTAGAACTCTAGAAAGGATTTGAAGGCTCTGGACTTGAGTAATGACAGTCTCAAAAAAGAAAGTTCCCAGAAGTGACGGAACTTTCCCTGTTGGTCTCACCAATTTTCTATGGCAAGAGTGAAATTCTGGAAAATTCCCAAGAGTTACGGAATCTTTTCTGTGGGTTTGACGTATTCAGGACAATTTCCTGTGAGTCAGGGCTCACCAAATGGTTTTTATGGCGAGTGAAAAGTTAGGAAAATCCCAAGAGCGTGTTCGTCGGGGTCACCAAAATTTTTGTATAAGGAGTGTTCAGTCGCAGCATTATGTAGTCATAAGTATGATATTTAAGACACGACACACATAATGTAACAATTCGTCAGTCGCAGCGACATGCATTTATCGTAAATAAAGTATCAATTACCAGGTCAAGCGAATATGCATAGTCTGCTGAGACGAGGAAATGAGCTGGGGCAATGGTCTCAGTTCCTAACGCTAACCCACATTTACAGTAACCTCACACTATTTCTTATACATTATTTCTGTTAGCATAAGCACTTTTGTACCTATAAATATTGTTAAGTTTCATTAATAAAGTCAGTAAGAGTTCTAACGCCAACCCAAGAGCTTTTATTCATGCATCAGAGGCTGTCGCTGTGTCTTCAGACCTTCAACCAACCAAACCGTTCCCCTAGAACAATTCATGCACTCACACACTCCAAACCGTCCACCTAGTTCCAAGTGCTAGTTGCGACAACAAACAGGCAAATAGTTTATGCGCTATCTGCCAGGCATCTAAGCCTCCTTACACAAACATTTTGGTGACCCCGACGAACACGTCAACCAACAGGAAGGATTCGGTAACTCTTGGGAATCTTCCTGATTTTTTCACACTCGCCAAAAAACATTTTGGTGACCCCGACGAACACGTCAACCAACAGGAAGGATTCCGTAACTCTTGGGAATCTTCCTGATTTTTTCACACTCGCCAAAAAACATTTTGGTGACCCCGACAAACACGTCAACCAACAGGAAGGATTCCGTAACTCTTGGGAATCTTCCTGATTTTTTCACACTCGCCAAAAAACATTTTGGTGACCCCGACGAACACGCCAGCCGTGGACGTCAACTTAGGAAAATTTTCCGCTTCACTATTAGGAACCTCCCGCAGGATAATCCGTAATTTTTGGGATTTTTCCTCATTTTATCACTCGCCATAAAACCATTTTGGTGAGTCCTGACTCACTGTCATTACACAGTCATCAGCCTTCAAATCCTTTCTAGATTTCTAGATCTTCCAAGTCTATTGACCAATTGTTAATTCCTTCGACCACACCACGGCTGCGAATAGGAGCGTATCCAGCTATCAAAGCGAATAAAATTCTCCCAACGGTCAGGAATTTAACCAATTGTCAATATGTCTAACAAGGAGGAGCAAGCAGTCAAAGAGACATTAGACTTGCAGGAAGAGATCAGTCATGAGATCTCGAGGCTTATTCGGAATTTTAAGAAGGATTCAGCGGATAGGAAACGACTTCCAAATTACTGCCTAACAAAGTTGGCCGCTTTCGATGACGCATGGAATCGATTTGCGGAAAACGACAAAAATATTCCCGCAGCATATAGAACCGAGGAATATGTAAAGTTCTACGTCGACTGTCGTGACTCATACGACAAATATAGAAATATTATAGTCGATACAATGGCCCAGAGCTCAAGCAATGCCCCATATCAGGCAACAGCGAGCAACGGCCAGGAAACTGCAGACGTTGCAATCATATCGCAACCTGCACGTAAGCTGATATCAGCATGCCGGCGACAAAAAGCTATCGCCGAATCAATCAAACGGGCTCTGAAAGAAAGTTCAGAGACCGGCAGGGCCGTTTTAAAAGGTTCAATAACCTCATTATGGTCACAATACCATGAGATTCATTTCTCAATACATGAAGAGTACGAAGACCCGATCAAGGAAGGATACGACATGCAATCGTTCATCCGACTTGAGAAGGAAGTACAGAAAGTCCTGGGGGCACAAACCAATACATCAAACAATGAAGATGTGCAGTTGCCCAGAGTCAGCCTCCCCAAGTTCGATGGGGATCTACTCAAATGGACACAATTTTTTGATTTATTCAAGTGCATGATACACGATACCAACATGCCCACAGTCAGGAAGATGTGGTACCTGAAAACCACTGTGACTGGAGAGGCAGAGAGATTGATAAGGCATATCGATCTAAAAACAGAGAACTACATGAGCGCATGGGAAATATTAGTTGACACATATAACAATCCCCGCCATGTAGCAGATACAATTCTCAATCGTCTTCTGCAACAACAGACAAACATATTAAAGCCATTGAGTCTCTAGCATCATTAAAGGGACTAGGCATTGATGTATCCAGCTGGGATACAATCATAATTGCGATCATAAAACAAAAATTAGATCTGGCAAATAGAGCCCTGTACGAACAATCATTAGATGGCTCAAGAGAGCTTCAAGGGCTCAATACGATGCTAAGTTTTCTGGACCAGCGAAGTCGAGTGTTGGGAACAGGAAAACGCAGTCAGCTGCAAAAAAGGGAACACAAGAACCCATCTTGCACTTCTGCTAGCGCAGGAAGGCAACCAAGTTGCCCTTTCTGCAAACGGAATCATGCGCTACACAAATGCGATTATTTCCGCATCAAAACGGTACCCGATCGACTCAACTGGGTACAAAAACAAAAACTGTGTGTAAACTGTTTTAACAGTACTCACAAGGCAAAAGATTGCCGAGGCCGTATGTGCTTTAAATGCGATAAAAGGCACCATACATTGCTGCACCTGGAGACTTCATCAGGCGCGGCAACAGATCCACAAACACCTTCTGTAGGAGCAGCAAGCAACAAAAGCTACAATTTGCTGACCACAGTTAAGGTATTGGTAAATGCAAGCAATGGGCAGGTGGCCACATTCCGAGCCTTGCTGGATTCAGGATCACAAATCAATCTGATCTCTGAACGAATGGCCTCCAAGCTCTCTCTGAAACTACACAATGCATCATTACGCATCGAGGGCATTGGAGGAAATCCGAAAACAAGTCGGGCCAGAGCAAATGTGCTCATGAAATCAATGAACAACGATTTTACTCAACAGGTAGAAGCCTTTGTTCTGCCGCATATCATAGCTGACCAACCAGCTCATGATTTGAATACATCCCACATACGCATTCCAAATAATGTCATCTTGGCCGATCCAAATTTTGACAAACCAGGAAGAATTGACATGCTTATCGGCGCAGAGCATTATTATTCTTTGCTACTGCCAAATCAAATGACGATAAGACCAGAAGGTCCAATCCTCCAGAATACAAAGCTGGGATGGATTGTGGACGGAAGAATCTCTGCTGATCACGATTCAGCAGCACTGTGTGCGGCGGCAACCACTGAAGAGGAGGTTGACACGCTGTTAGAGCGATTTTGGACACTAGAAAATCTAGACACCAAAGATAAGGCTCGATCGCCAACTGAAGCACACTGCGAAGCTCATTTTGCAGCAAATCTACAATTCGCAATTGATGGGAAGTTCATTGTCAAGCTGCCATTTGCTGAGGAAACGTCAGCCCTGGGGGCATCGCAGACAATAGCAACCAATAGGTTCTTGGCACTGGAGCGACGAACATCACCAGAAGTCTGGAAAGGCTACGTAGACTTCATGGAAGAATACGAACGTCTCGGACACATGAAGCTGGTACCTCCCTCACACATACCATCGGATCATTACTTCATTCCACATCACTGTGTTTTGAAGCCCGAAAGCAGTACCACGAAACTGCGGGTAGTGTTCGATGCGTCCTGCAAAACGTCAAGTAATAAATCATTAAATGATATATTATATGCTGGACCCACGGTACAGAGCGAACTTTTCGCCATTCTGCTGCGATTCCGCACCCATAGATACGTATTTACCGCGGACATAGAGAAGATGTATCGCCAAGTATGGATGCATCCTGATAATCAGTTTCATCAAATGATCGTATGGCGAAAAAGGGCGTCAGATGATCTGAAATTCTACAGGCTAAAAACCGTCACATACGGTACCACATCAGCGCCATTCCTTGCTACAAAATGCTTGGATTATTTAGCAGAAAAGAATAAGAAACAGTTACCGCTTGGGTCAGCTATACTCAAGCATGATTTCTATGTGGACGACTGTCTCACAGGAGCAGACAGCATTCCAGAGGCGATCCAGATTCAGCAGGAATTGAACAAAATTCTGCTACCGTCCGGATTCAAGCTTCGGAAGTGGTGCTCAAACAACAAGGAAATACTGACCAAAATTCCGCGAGAAGACATTGTACCCAACGTCAACTTAGATGAAACACTTCAGCATTACAGTGTTAAGACATTGGGATTAATTTGGATGCCTCAAAGGGATCAGTTGTGTGGGCGATCTCAAAAAAGCGAAGCCGCAACCATCACAAAACGGGTGGTCAGCTCAGAATCCTCACAAATATTCGATCCTCTGGGATTATTTGCTCCGGTGGTCGTCAAGGCGAAAATTTTCATGCAAACGCTTTGGGAATTAAAGATGGGCTGGGACGACTTACCTCAGCACCTTCAACTGGACTGGAAAAACTATCGTTCTGATTTGCAAGCTCTAAATACCATGCAAATACCAAGGCATATATTTGGAGGAAGAGTGCCAGTCACGCAAGAGATGCACACGTTTGTGGATGCCTCGGAACGAGCATATGGAGCGGCAGTGTATATCCGAGCAACATACAAAAGCAATCAAGTATCAGTTCGGCTGCCGTGCTCAAAATCGAGAGTGGCGCCATCCGCCAAGGAGACGTTACCGCGGCTAGAACTATGTGCCGCAGTCCTGGGAGCTGAATTGACCCATAGAGTCAGAAAGGACCTACGGTTGCCTGAGGAGAAGGCATTGGGTTACTTCTGGACTGACTCAACAGTAGTCCTTTCCTGGATAAATGCATCGGCATCCTCATACCACACGTTTGTGGCCAATCGGATAGCAAAGATCCAAGCAGTGTCACATCAAGCACAATGGCGACATGTGTCATCCGCAAACAATCCAGCAGATGTATTGTCAAGAGGAATTGCCGCAAGCAAGTTGGCAGAACATAACCTGTGGCTATATGGCCCCCTGTTTCTGCACGGCTCTCGAGACAAATGGTCAAAAATACCGACCATTGATCCCATCGATCTGGAGCGTAAAATAAAACAAGTCAGCTTGCCAGTCTGCCAGGATCAACTAGGAAGCGAGTTATACAATTGCAATCACAGCAACTCCTTCCACAAGTTGCAATTGTAGCATACATGATGCGCTTTTGTCATAAACAGAACCGATCTCCTACGACTACGCTAAGTGTAGGCGAGCTGGCTCATGTCAGAACGATCATCTTCAGCACGATTCAAACAATTGAATTCAGTGCTGAGTATAAACAACTTCGCATCCACAGAACAGTGGACAAGAAAAGCTCAGTCGTCTCGTTGTCTCCAGTAATAGGAAATGACGGACTCATCAGAGTCGGAGGAAGGTTGGAAGAATCCAACCTTCCATATGCTGCCAAACATCAAATCTTGCTCCCGTACAATGATACGATTGTAAAGATGCTGCTACGAGAGATGCATGAGGAAAACATGCATTGCGGAGCACAAGCATTGAGGGCCATAGCCAGACAACAATACTGGATTTTGAATGACAAAACGATGGCCAGAAGCATCATACACAGTTGTGTTAAATGCACAAGAGCACGGCCCAAGTTAATGCAACAAATCATGGGTAACTTGCCGGCGGATCGAGTAACACAGGCTCGTCCGTTCTCCAATTCTGGAGTCGACTATTGCGGTCCCTTTTGGATTCACCACAAAATCCGTGGAAAACGGCCAGATAAAGCATACATTGCAGTATTCTGCTGTTTCGCAACAAAGGCAGTACATCTGGAGTTAGTAAGCGATCTAACAACGGACGCATTCCTAGCCGCTCTCCGGCGTTTCTTGGGCCGACGAGGAAAGTGTCGGACCATTCACTGTGATAACGCCACGAACTTTGTTGGTGCCAACAACCAGTTAAAAATACTGGAGGAAACAATTTTCACAGAGCAAGCCCAGAGCAGGATCATAAATCAATGCAATAAGCAGCAGGTGGAGTTCAAGTTCATCCCACCGCGAGCACCGTCGTTTCGCGGGTTATGGGAGGCTGCTGTAAAATCAGCGAAAAGGCTGCTAGTATCAGTCACGGCCACAGCATCTTTAACATTTGAAGAGCTCAACACGGTGGTCATTGAGGTCGAGGCGATACTCAATTCAAGACCCCTCACCCCGATGTCAGCAGATCCAACAGATACTGCAGCGCTCACACCAGGCCATTTCTTAATTGGAGAACCTTTAGTGGCACCGCCCGATGCAAATCTTGCCCGACCAGAAAAATCGTTGGTCAGAAGATGGGAACTTGTGTCCAGACTCAAACAATCATTCTGGAGTCAGTGGTCCACGGAATACCTACAAGAGCTCCAGATGCGCACCAAGTGGAAGACTATGGCTCAGAATATCGAGGAAGGATTGCTAGTACTGGTAAAGGAAGACAACGTACCGGTAATGAGCTGGCCAATGGGACGGATAGTGAAGACATATCCAGGCAAGGATAACCAAATACGGGTCGTAGATGTAAAGACCGCATCAGGAATCTACAAAAGGGCAGTCACTCGTCTAGCACCACTGATAACAGAAGAAGTAGCCACAAAACGGCCGCACAGCAGCAGCACGGACACAGCGCAGGCAGAAGAGAGCTCCGCGCAAAAAAGGAAAGCATCATTTCCAATCCTCCCAACATTACTAGCAATGCTACTGATCCTTCCGTTAGCGATGGGACAGGCATTCAACATAACGCCATTTGCAAGCCAGCCAGGAATATTCTACGAACGGCTCGGCACATCCAGAATGGCAATCTCGGAATGGAAAATAATTGTATATTACGATTTGAAACCATATTGGAGCGACATGGGAATCTTGGCCAACGGATATCGGAGCTGAAACACAAATGTTCAGAACTACGGAACATCAACGCTTGTAGATCAGTGTCTGAGCATTTCCAACATGTGTACAGCGAACTACAATCAGGAAATGAATTGATCCATCATTCTCGGCAGCGAAGAGCACCACTGGACATAGTTGGAAATGTAGCGAGCTCACTATTCGGCGTTTTAGACTCAAGATACGCCGATGACATGTCCAAGGTGATAAAGGAGGTCAAATCCAATGAAGACGTACTAATGATGCTCTTGAAAAACCAGACATCAATCTTGGATGCGTCAATAAACATAGTCAGGACGAGCAGCTCTAACTAACGAGCGGATCAAGACACTAGAGAGCCAAATAGGTACAATTAATCTGGAAAGGGGAAAGTACCAAGGCGAGCACTTACAACAAGCATTCATGAGTCTGACAGCTCAATTAACTCTAGTGGCATACATAATCATAGCCGTCAATGCCCATAGAGATCAGTTCATGGGATTGACCAAGGAGGAGTTCAATCAGTGTCTAGAGCTGCCACACGACGAACACATCTGTTTCAACCACCAAGCCACATTCAGCGTGGAAAGCCGGTGTGAATTCCAGCTGTTCAACAATAAGACGGAAACTATCTGCGAGGTCTCTCAGTCGAGGGCCGAGCTGTGGTGGTCAGCAACACGTCAGCGAAACAGATGGATGTTTGCCACACGCAGGCAAATTGAACTTCAAGCGGTGTGCAGCGGAACATCGTTCACAATCCAACTCAACGGAACGGGCCTACTATCACTGGCCCCAGGCTGCACTGCACGCAATTCAAAAATTAGCGTGAGTACATTCAGCACCGTAGTCAGCGAAACAAGGGCGGCATATGTTCGTTTTGGTAACATCACAAGGATGGACCTTAAGAACACACCTGAGCCACTGCAAGGAACGGCAGCCAAGGAAGTCAACTTGGAGGAACTGGGCGCTTTGCAGCACCAACTGGCCAAACTAAAAGACACCACCTGGAAAAATCAAATCAACACTCCCCAGCACCATCAAATAGCTGTTTATGTGGCCTTAGCAATATCAGTGTTATTAGGCATTGCATGGGCTTTCAGACGAACGGTCAGCAAATGGACATCAACACGCCGGGCTCCCGAACTCAGGCAGAACACGGAACAGCTACCACCAGAACCTACCCCACGAAGTTTCGCGTTCGACCTTAGCGAAGGTTGAACACTTGTTCAACGGCCGGGAGAATGTTCAGTCGCAGCAGTATGTAGTCATAAGTATGATATTTAAGACACGACACACATAATGTAACAATTCGTCAGTCGCAGCGACATGCATTTATCGTAAATAAAGTATCAATTACCAGGTCAAGCGAATATGCATAGTCTGCTGAGACGAGGAAATGAGCTGGGGCAATGGTCTCAGTTCCTAACGCTAACCCACATTTACAGTAACCGCACACTATTTCTTATACATTATTTCTGTTAGCATAAGCACTTTTGTACCTATAAATATTGTTAAGTTTCATTAATAAAGTCAGTAAGAGTTCTAACGCCAACCCAAGAGCTTTTATTCATGCATCAGAGGCTGTCGCTGTGTCTTCAGACCCTCAACCAACCAAACCGTTCCCCTATCTGCCAGGCATCTAAGCCTCCTTACACAAACAGATGCCTTAGATGCCTGGCAGATAGTGCATAAACTATTGCCTGTTGTTGTCGCAACTATCACTTGGAACTAGATGGACGTGTTGGGTGAGGATCTGAAGACACAGCGACAGCCTCTGATGCATGAATAAAAGCTCGTGGTTGAGGTAGAACTCTTACTGACTTTATTAATGAAACTTAACAATATTTATAGGTACAAAAGTTCTTATGTTAACAGAAATAGTGTGCAGTTACTGTGAATGTGGGTTAGTGTTAGGAACTGAGACCATTGCCCCAGTTAATTTCCTCGTCTCAGCAGACTATGCATATTCGCTTGACCTGGTAATTGATACTTTATTTACGATAAATGCATGTCGATGCGACTGACGAATTATTACATACCGAAGCTGGTATCAAATTTTCCCCGCTTTTTACTGCTTCCTAAACTAAACTTCGGCCGTTCCGGCCAACTTCCTGCCTGTCCCCGCTGATAAATAAATGTTGCTGTGGAGGGCCCTGGTCCGCTGAGTATTTATACTGGCCCGTGATTAGCATCCTTAAATAATGGCGCCCGAGCAGGCACTAGACAGAAATTAAAGGACATTAATTTCAACTTTGGAGTAAAGCCTCACAAGTTAGGTAAAGGTAGAAGTAGAAATAGTGAGGCTAGGGACGAAATCACAAACGGATGCGGTAGAGGTAAAAGTAGGTAGGTAGGAGGTAGAAAGACAGACGACGACGTCGCGGTCGACGCCGCCGTGATTAGAAAGCATAGGTTTTCCATCTCTCTAGCACCCCCTGGTTTTTTTAGCCGAGGAGAACGCCCGAGGTCCGCTCCGCCGGCATATAAAACCGACGACTGCCAGCATAAGGATCCGTCGTTACTGGATCACCAAACAATCAACTCATAGATCAGTAGCTCCAAGGTAAAACCTGGACCGAGGTACGCCGAGAATTTCTGGAATTCTATCTGTCGCCCCGTTATTATCAAAGATTGGGTGATTACGGAGTATCTCGCAGACCTTCGACTCCAATTGCGCCGAGCAGGCTTTACGATAGAACAAGAGCTATAACGAATATACGACCCGAAAGGGTTCATGTGCTTCAAACTCATACTTACAGTGATTAACCACTAATGAAATAAAAGTTCTAGCTGAAAGACGGGTAACATGGAAATTGAGCAAGCCTAGCAGGTAGGGGCTCTCCACATCACCGTGAATACGTTTATGTAAAATGACGACGCCAAGCATCGTCCTACGGTTACCTTAAGAACGTCAATTAAGTAGGAGAATTCTACTATAGTAAGACTGTAACCTAAAGTTGATATCCCAGGGTAGGCCACGGAGGGCGAAAAGCAAAAAGTTATTTTTGACAGATTCAATGCGGCTACTATGGACTCCGAATTGAGGACTCCAGACACACAAACCATACTCCAATATAGGGCGAACTAAGGAAGTAAAAAGAGTCTTAGTTACACAAGGAGAATCGAATTCCTTCGACCACCTTTTAATGAATCCAAGCATGCCGGCGGCTTTATTAACCATACAGGAAATGTGTTCTGAGAACGAAATTTTAGGATCCAGGCGGACGCTTAGATCATCGACAATAGTAATTCTTTCCAAAAAGCAATTGTTAACAATATGAGTTGCAAGCAGGGGAGTGACACGTGAAAATGTCATTAGTTTGCATTTAGAGCTGTTAAGATGTAAGTCGTTAGCATGACACCATGCTTGGAAATTATCGAGATCCGATTGTAGGTCTGATTGGCATGAACTGTCCCTATACTGCAAGAAATGTTTAACGTTATCCGCATACATGAGTACACTGGATTCGGTTAGAACCTGCGGCAAATCATTGATAGACAATGTGAATTGCAGTGGTCCAAGGTGGCTACCCTGTGGGACGCAAGATGTGACACTGAGGCTATTGGATGGAACGTTTCTGAACAGAACCTTTTGGGTCCTGTCACTTAGATAACTCGAAATCCACTTAAAAAGATTACTAGGAAACCCCATTGAATCAAGTTTCCTAACCATTAGAGAATGATTAACGGAGTCGAAAGCTTTACTAAAGTCCGTGTAAATAACATCGGTTTGAATGTTTTGTTGGAAGCCCCTAATAACGAAAGATGTAAGTTCCAGAAAATTGGTCGTGGTTGATCTTCGCCTCATAAAACCATGATGACGTGGGGAGAAGATCTGCATACATGTTGCAAGCGAGGAGTGACTAAATTCTCGAAAAGTTTGGGGATTGCCGATAACTTAGAGATACCCCTATAGCTAGCTTGATCAGAATTTTCTGTAGTATTCTTAAATGACAGGAGGGAGGGTATAACGTGGGTTTACGTTTAGAGTTACCAAAGTTGTAAAACTGTTTAGGGTCCAATTATTTTGAACTCTCTCCCAAAATTTTCTATACTGTTCAAAACATTTATTAATTTTAGTTAAAAATGGAGAGCAAAAAGCAAACTTCACTGCAAGCCATTGATTGTAGCAGCACCTCATCTAAAACATGTGACGCCCAGGGCGCACAAATAAATAATCCAATAAATATAAATGTAAATATAAATGTAAACTGAAAAAATGAAGTAAGACAATGAAGTTAATGTAATGTAAACATAAGAAAATATAAATAAACAAAATAAAGAAACAAATGGAGTAGAAAAAAGGAGGAAAGAATTCAAATTCAAAATAGTACGCGCGCGCGCCCAAGACTGGGCTCAATAATTCCAAGAGCCGGCCACACCAAAAGGGATCGGTAAATTATAATAAGGAAGGACCCGCTCTGGACCGCTATATAAATCGGGACAGATCCCTGAGAAAGGTATTCAGTGCGAGCAGACAAAGTAAGCAACATCTCCCCAGGACCAGGACGGATCACCGGTAAGCAGGAGTAAGAAATAAAGCCGCCTAGGCAAAGGTAGCCCATTAAGTACTCTGTGTCGGAAGACCGACTGATCGGACACAACCGTTCTCATAACTGTAGACCTCCAGAGCCTCTAAACCTATTCTCATCACTAGTAGACCTCCAGGGTCTCTAAACCTATTCTCCTAACTAGTAGACCTCCAGGGCCTCTAAACATATTCTCATCACTAGTAGACCTCCAGGGCCTCTAAACCTATTCTCATCACTAGTAGACTAGGGCCTCTAAAACTGTTCTCATATCTAGTAGACCTCAAGGGCCTCTAAAAAACTGTCTCATATCTGGTAGACCTCAAGGGCCTTTAACACTGTCTCATATCTATTACACCTCAAGGGCCTCTAAAACTGTTCTCATATCCAGTAGACCTCGAAGGCCTCTAAACTGTAATCCCATATAGTAGACCTCAAGGGCCTCTGAACTGTTCCCTCTACTAATTAGTCGACCTCAAAAGTCTCTACTCTCTCTTCCCCGAGTAGTCCTTCGCACCACAGACGACCCACAGCCGCTCGAGACAACCCCAAGGACGCCATCGACCCAAGGAGCCCCGCGACTGCAAGCCTTTGAACTACATAATCACCTGTTTAACTGTCACAATTGTTACTCATAAGAAATCACGAGTCCAAATAAACTGGGGATTATCAACCGTCGCACCAACCGTCACAATCCTCGCAACCCAAGGTACATATTTCATCGAATATTGTGAGACCATCTACGTTGACGACGACGTCAACCTCCACTACGGCTGCCAGCACCTCGGCTGCTAATACCTCGGCCGTTTCGACTACCCTTTCAACTGGGACAAGGGTAGCATCGGTTCCGAGCAGCAGTGAACGACCACCATCTCCCCGCCAGATGAGGGAGCGCATTGATAAACTACTGAAGGCTAGTGATGAAGCTAAGAGTAAGTCTATCCCGAGCAATAGGAGGTGATCAAACCAAGCGCGGAACAAGCCATGGATGCTCCAAAATCTGCGGCACTTCCCTAATGGGCGTCGACGGTTCGAATTGATTCGGAGCAACCTTCAACCTCCCGACAACCAAGGGAACGGCAAACTCAGTTCGTCCAGGCCAACAAGGGACTTGTGGGTAAGACGAACTCTGGTGGAAAAAACCAGCTCCCCAGCAAAGCGTTGAGCAAGTTAAGCACAAGTTTTGGACGCAATTAAGTCCACAGCACTTCCACAATGGAAAGGAGCTGCTCCTGGGGGACCCTTTCATAACCCCCAGCCGAAATGGCAGACTGTCCAGAAGAGGACGTCTAGTAAGGGGCGTGCCCCAGTGATGGATGAATTGGTCTCTAAGGCCAAAGCCAGAAAGCCCTGGACATGACTGATGGATTTTGCGGAAGAAGAAGACGTGGAAGATACGTTTTCGGATGTAGGAGAGCGGGTTACTGCCTCCCAGCTGGCGGCTAACTCTGCTCCCAAAGCCCCAGCCGAGCCAAGGCCGATTACTGTACCAAACGTCAACAACGTGGAGGCGATGGGGAGTGCGCTCCTTCAGGTGGTTGAAGAAGATGGTTTTGAGCTCCGCACTGCCCGTTCTGGAGATCTGCGAATTTGTGACAAGGACTCCTCCACTCACCGTGTCATCACGAGGTTCTTGACAGACAAAAATGTAATTTACACCCACATTTGTCTAAGGGAGGACAAACCTTTCAAGATGGTCATCAAGAATCTGGCTAGTACCACACCACGAAACTTTATCATCCTGGAACTCTTAAAGAAGGAGCATACAGTGATTTATCTGTACAGCCTCCTTCTCGAGCTCGGCGTCAAGGGAGCCAGGAAGAAACCAACGAGCAGGCTAAACAAAATGTTTGGTTTATCGATTTAAAGAAGGCTCCGAATAACAGTGAAACGCTGCAGATTTCCAAATTGGGAAGGTACCGCGTAACGGTGCGCTGATTATCACTGCACGGGGTCGGCAGACTGTAAAGCTCTTTTCACAGCTAACCTCTGTTGTGCCAACTGTGGCGGCAATCATGCGGTTGTGGGATCCAGTCGCTAATTGGCAAGTCTTATTTGCAGGAACCGGCGTAAGTTGGCAGGTCCTTAACAGATCGCCGCAAACCAGTGTAGGAAAGCTCTAGTCTGGCTAATTTTAGCGAATTCTATGGCGAAATTCAGGATTACTCAAAAAAAAGGCGTTAGGGCTAATACTGGTCACTTTGTTAATTTCCGGTCTCTTTTCTTTGGATGGCGTTTGCATACAGTTGAGTTTAACAAAGCTGAAATTTTAATCCTCGCCCATCTCGTGTTTATCATCACAATTATTCTCAATAAAACATTGCAAATCATATAGATTGAGTTTCTGCATTTCTTGCTGGTAAGCATTTCCAAATCGCGCTAATCGCAAGTGAATAATTGTGAAAATTTCGAACAACAGCGTGCAACTTAACCTAAAGGTTCACTTTGGCGACCTTATTGACAACACAGTCAGGGCTGCTGCCGTAAAATTGTGCCCTTGACCGATCTAGGCGTTAGTTCGTGCGCCGCTGGAGCCTTCGCCACGGGCGGCGGAAGGTGCCGCCTTTCTTTTTTCTTCGCTATCAGCGAACAGCGATCACCATCGCTCCTGAGTGACTTCCTCTTGATATTCTTCGTGTGTGCTGCGAGGAGCACCCTACTCTGTGCGCGTGTTACGTGGAGCACCCCTACGTCACGTGTTCTGCGAGGAGCATCTTTTTCTTTGCGTGTTCTGCAAGGAGCACCCTGTTCTGTGCGCGTGCCACGTGGAGCATCCCTACGTCACGTGTTCTGCAAGAAGCACCTCTACTTCAGTGTGCTGATAGAGTCATCTCTACATTTTTGGTGTCTGCTTCTTCACACACATCAACCTTTGTTGTGCCATTCTTATTGGTTGATGATGCTTGCATGACCAATTGGACATCTGGACAACACGAAGCTGACAGCCTGCTGCACACCTGGCTGCACCCGTTGCGTGTAGCAACCTGATTAGTATCATTAATATATTTTGTTCTAAATTCAATTAAGCTTATTTACTTATAAAACTCTTCGATCTTACTTTAGCTTATTTTTGTGGAGAAAATTTGATCACACATCTATATATATATAATTCGACTTTCTTCACATATAAATTAACAACAGCTATATAACTCATCAGTCATCAGGCCTGCTGACATCGAGGGATTTTGCGTAAGTACGGCATAGCCGTCAGAACAACCGAGAACATGTAAAAGCATTTATATATATATACGAACATATTATAATCAAAAGTCCCACAAAGTCTAGTTAAAGATATTAATATTTAATTTGATTTAATTAATTTTATATTACTTTCATATTACTCATTCGTATTTATAGGGAATAAAGCTTAATTTAATGTAACGTTAACGTCATTAATTTGCCTTATTAAAGTAATTACTTTTTATTATCGTCAGTAACATAATCAAAAATTAAGGCATAAGAAATTCTTCAATATTAATTTAATTTTGTAGGATAAGGGTTAGTTTTAGGAAATGTATCGAGTTATCGTTCTCGTAAATTATATAGTTATAGTTATGGAGTAAATGACTTTTTGTTGGGCACCTGAGGTCATGTAAAGCAGCGGTTGTATTTGGGTGGGGTCTAATGGGACTTCACAGGTAGGGTGGGTATAGATCGAGGCCAATAGCATCTGGGTCTCATCTTCAATAGGTACTTCTTTTTGTCTGCTTCCCTAACCGATGGGTTCTCCTTCTTGTCGCTATCTATCTCTGTCTACAATTATTAATTTTGTAACACCTTTGTTTATCTTAGCATCAAACCCACGCCCATTTACCCTGAGCATGCCGGTCAAAAGTAGACAGAGGGTGTTAAGATAAACAACGCTCGATGAGTGTGTTCGTTACAGAATTAATTGGCGCCCAACATCGAGGCCAGCCAATGCCTGATTAGGCATCTGTCGTTTGACAGCCGAGCTTCCCGATAATATACAATCCATCCACATTTAGTTTCAGTTAGGTATTTCATTTATCGTCCTGGATTTTATGGTCACTGGATAGATTCGGTGCCATACCGGAGGAAATGTCATACTTTTATATGTTGTTTTCTATCAGCTTGGTAATAATCGATCATTATAGTTAAAACACATTCCAATTTGGGTAATTGATTCTTAGGAATTATAGTTCTGAGTCAAGATCGGTTCTATACCAGGATTTCACTACTCAAACACTACCTTCTTACCAAACAAAATCGAGATTTTCTCTAGCTGGATAGATTCGGTTAGTTACTCTTTTAATTGGCAAGACAATAAATCATACATTTGCATTTCTTAAACCCCGTATTCACATCCCGTTCACATTTTTGTACCTATTGAACAATACAACCTACTGCTTTACTACTCAGGGTAAGACCTGCATTTCCGCTTATCGCATATCGTATTTTTCTCGTTTGAACTTATCGTCTACCGCATATCGTATTTCTCTCATTTGAACTTATCGTCTACCGTATATCGTATTTTTCTCGTTTGAACTCATCGTTCCCATTATATATTTCATTTCCCTATCGTTTATATTCTGTTTAGCATCGAAAATGTTGACCCGCAGTAATGAAAATTTAGTCGATTTACAAGCTGGTGAGCCTGTAACATGTGGCATATGCAACGGACCAGTAAGCAACCTAGATTTATTTGAAGCTCGTTGTAAGCATTCTTTTCAGAAGGCTTGTTTCGAAAATCTTCTGAAGAACAATGACAAATGCCCTATCTGTGGTCAAACATGCCTTCAACCCGTCTTAGGACCCCATTCAGCTCCTCTTCAGGGAAACAAAATAATGACCCGTTCAGCTTCTAAAAATGCAGCAAAGCAGACTGAAGGTCTTGATCAGAATTCTTTGCAGGAGGTTTGTAGCAACGATAACTCAGAGTCGAGGGTGGTAACCGAAGGTCGTGTTGAACAATTAATTCAAAATTCGATGCAGGTTTTTCAAACTAACATGCTACAATCAGTTACAGAACAAATAACTATGGCATTTACCCAATTGAATAGATCAACTTTTGGAAATAACGGGCAGAGTGATCTGCAGCAAAATCCACGAACTAATTTCGGTCGAAATGGTTCCGATACTAACTCAGAACGAAATGATATTCGACGTGGTAGGGATTCCTCAGAGATTCGTAGCGACCGTAATGATCTTTCCTCGGATCGACCAGATAGGATTTCAAATATAATATCCAATTGGCGTATTAAATTCAGTGGCTCATCTGGCGACATCGCCATCGAAGATTTTATTTACCGCGTAAATTGTCTTACTTCACAGTGCCTGAACGGTAACTTCGAAATACTTTCTCAGTTCGCGAATTTATTGTTTGCGGGTCCTGCCTTAGCATTTTATTGGCGTGTCCATAGATCAGCAGACAACATGAGTTGGAATGTATTATGCAGGCGTTTGAAAGAGCGATATCAAGATCAGAGATCTGATCGCGAGATTAAAAGCGTCATGCGTCGCCGTAAACAGGGCAGCACCGAAAGTTTTGATGACTTTTTGGACGCTATGCTTTCCATTGCCGATTCTCTCCGCGAACCAATGCAGGATGGCGATATTGCGATTGAAGTTCGTCACAATCTTAAACCGGAGATTAAACATGAATTGTTGCACATAGACACTCCAAACTTAGCAACATTGCGTAGGGAATGTCACCGTCATGAAGAATTCTTTCGTAGCACTCGGGCCAAGCCGATTCAACGTCCGATCCCTAGCAAACGTTTTGTTAATACAATTCTTCACGAGGATGAGTCAGAAGCCCAATCCGAGGAAGAACCAGTTAGTGAGGACGAAATTTTCGCTGTCAGGAGTTCAGATGATATTAAGTGCTGGAACTGTGACGAGACAGGCCACAGATACCATGATTGCCTTAAAACCCGTCGTATTTTTTGTTATGGTTGTGGCACACCGGATGTGTACAAGCCCAACTGCGCAAAATGTAAATCGGCTATAAAAAACTCCAAACCGGACATTCGTTGGATGAAGAAGACGGATGTCCGCAATCAGTCTCAGTAATACCAGTAAAATCAGACTCTTCGGGTAGTGATGAACAACCAATATTGCCCGATACGCAAACGGACGTATCAACAAACGAACCTTTTAACCCGTACCATCTGCGGTTACTGGAGTATGCAAAGCGTAAATCCCAGATACTCCAGCCCAATTTCATCGTCGGTCGCAAACGACGATCTTCACGGCGAATTCGCAAATTTTGGTTTCGCAAGAGATCCTTCAAACTTTTCACTGTGTCATCGCTCATTAGCAAAAAGAATGACATCCGACCTTTCACAAACATTGACATATTCAATCAGTCGTATTTAGCTCTCCTAGACAGCGGTGCTAATAAAAGCATCATTGGTGGCGATTTAGCCCAACAAATAATATCAACGCAGCCATTTGACAGGTTTAGATCAGCTGTACGAACTGCCGATGGTCAGAGACAATCTGTTGCTGGCGTGATCACAATTCCCCTGACTTATAACTCTATAAATAACAATTTCGAATTTTTGATAGTTCCTTCCATAAAGCAGAACGTGATATGCGGAATGGATTTCTGGTTAGCATTCGGAATCTCTATTAATCAGTCACCAATAATAAGCGAAATTGAATGCGAATTAGAGGAGGATCCTATTCAAATACAATTGTCGGATTTACATAAATCCAAACTGCGCAAAGTAATCGAATTCTTTCCATCATTTGAAAGCGAGGGTCTAGGATTGACTAAACTAATAGAACACAATATCGATACTTCCAATGCAAAACCAATCAAACAGAGATTTTATCCACTTTCCCCAGCTAAGGAAAAACTGTTGTGCATCGAAATCGATAGGATGATAAAAATGGATGTGATTGAAGAAGCTCCTTCATCGCCGTGGTCATCTCCAGTTACTTTGCACGTCAAGCCTGGCAAAGTACGATTTTGTTTAGACGCGAGGAAATTGAATGCAGTCACTGTAAAGGACGCATATCCCATTCCTATAATGGATGGACTGCTAAGTCGCCTTCCTCCCGTGCACTGCATTTCTAAAATTGATCTCAAAGATGCCTTTTGGCAGATCTGCTTAGATCAAGAATCCCGTGCGAAGACAGCTTTCACTGTTCCAAATCGGCCGCTTTATCAATTTAAACGAATGCCGTTTGGTTTGACCAACGCCCCTCAAACAATGTGCCGTTTGATGGACCTTGTCATCCCCTATCAACTAAAATCGCATGTGTTAGTGTACCTCGACGACTTGCTTGTTTTATCAAATAATTTTGAGGAACATCTGATTCATCTGTCGGAAGTAGCCACACAATTGCGCAAAGCCGGACTGACAATTAATGTTCAGAAAAGTCAGTTTTGCCTGAAATCTGTAGACTATTTAGGATACTTAGTTGGCGAAGGCACACTTCAAGTAAACCCAAACAAGATCAACGCTGTGAGCGAATTCCCTGTCCCTAAGACCCAAAAACAGTTGAGAAGATTCTTAGGTATGACTGGTTGGTACCAGCGATTTATTTCAAATTATTCCACAATTATCTTCCATCTCACAGAGTTATTGCGTGGCAAATCTTTAATTTGGAATGATCAAGCTCAAGAGGCTTTCGAAAATATTAAAGCCAAGTTATGCGCTGCCCCGTGTCTTGTTCACCCTAATTATGACAAACCTTTTATTCTGCAGTGCGATGCTTCACTACATGGTGTGGGTGCAGTCTTAGCCCAAGCTGATGATTCCGGGTGTGAACGTCCAATAGCTTACATGTCGAAGAAGCTTAATAAAGCCCAACGTAACTACACAGTTACCGAACTCGAATGCATGGCCGTAGTTCTGGCAATTAAAAAATTCAGAATGTATATCGAGGGTCATAGTTTCAAAGTAGTCACCGATCACTCAAGTCTTAAATGGCTAATGAATCAATCCGATCTAAGCGGCAGATTGGCTAGGTGGGCCATTAAACTTCAGGGTTATACTTTTGAAATTGAGCATCGCAAGGGAACGGAAAATGTAGTGGCAGATGCTTTGTCTCGATCATTCGAGGATGCTGGTGACATTGCAGCAATAGATCTCGAAGTCCTTCCCGAAATTGATCTTTCATCAAACGCATTCCATTCGGAAGAATATTCTGTGCTCAGAGACAAATTTTCGTCTGCGAAATTACCTGATTTTCGAGTCGTAGACGAGTTCATTTATCATCGTGCCGCGTTCCCTAATTCTGAGGACGTTTCACCAGACGATTGCTGGAAGTTGTTCGTACCCGAATCATTGCGCCAGAATGTAATTAGTTCAGCTCATGATCAACCAACGTCTGCTCATTGTGGGATGGCTAAATGCTTAGAACGTATTGGGCGGCGTTTCTACTGGCCAAACATGGTTATCAACGTTCGTGATTACATACGGAATTGCGAAACGTGCCAGACCACTAAATATCCTAATCATTCTTTAAAACCACCAATGGGAGCTCAAATGAAAAGCGATAGGATTTTCCAAAGACTATATCTTGATTTTATCGGCCCATTTCCGCGCTCCAAATCCGGCAATATAGGAATATTGATAGTCCTTGATCATTTTTCCAAATTCACCTTTTTAAAGGCGGTCAAAAGGTTTTCAGCAAAGGTAGTCATCAATATGTTGCGAGACGAAATCTTCTCATGCTTTGGGGTGCCCGAAACAATCGTGAGTGATAACGGAACTCAATTTAAAAGCCGTGATCTCTCCGATTTTCTTTCAAAATATGGCATTCGACATATGTTCACTGGTGCCTATGCTCCACAATCCAACGGAGCCGAGAGAGTCAACCGTTCAATCAATGCAGCTCTGAGAGCCTATATTCGTTCAGACCAACGCGAGTGGGACGTATTCCTAAGTAGCATCAATTGCTCTCTTCGTAATTCAATACACCAATCCATTGGCATATCTCCTTATCATGTTGTTTTCGGTCAGCACATGATATCTCATGGCCAGGACTATAAGCTGTTACGCAAACTTGGTTTACTCACGGAAGGTGATGTGGGTTTGTCAAGGGTGGACGAATTTCATAAGATTCGCGCGAATATTGACAAAAATTTGAACAGGGCTTATGAAGCTAATCGAAAGTCGTATAATCTCCGAGCAAGACCACGTTCTTTTGAAATTGGCCAAGAAGTTATCAAAAGGAATTTTGCCCTTAGTAACGCAGCAAAGGATTTTAATGCGAAACTGGCTCCTGTAGGTATCAAAGCTCGAGTCAAGGAAAGAATTGGCCAATCGATTTATCTCTTGGAAGATATGAACGGCAAAGAAATAGGGAAATTTCATGCCAAAGACATTTGGTAGCTGCTTTGTCTCCTTTTTCAGTTTTTATTGTTAGTCACAGGGACTAAAAATTAAATCTGTGGTTGTGGGATCCAGTCGCTAATTGGCAAGTCTTATTTGCAGGAACCGGCGTAAGTTGGCAGGTCCTTAACAGATCGCCGCAAACCAGTGTAGGAAAGCTCTAGTCTGGCTAATTTTAGCGAATTCTATGGCGAAATTCAGGATTACTCAAAAAAAACGGCGTTAGGGCTAATACTGGTCACTTTGTTAATTTCCGGTCTCTTTTCTTTGGATGGCGTTTGCATACAGTTGAGTTTAACAAAGCTGAAATTTTAATCCTCGCCCATCTCGTGTTTATCATCACAATTATTCTCAATAAAACATTGCAAATCATATAGATTGAGTTTCTGCATTTCTTGCTGGTAAGCATTTCCAAATCGCGCTAATCGCAAGTGAATAATTGTGAAAATTTCGAACAACAGCGTGCAACTTAACCTAAAGGTTCACTTTGGCGACCTTATTGACAACACAGTCAGGGCTGCTGCCGTAAAATTGTGCCCTTGACCGATCTAGGCGTTAGTTCGTGCGCCGCTGGAGCCTTCGCCACGGGCGGCGGAAGGTGCCGCCTTTCTTTTTTCTTCGCTATCAGCGAACAGCGATCACCATCGCTCCTGAGTGACTTCCTCTTGATATTCTTCGTGTGTGCTGCGAGGAGCACCCTACTCTGTGCGCGTGTTACGTGGAGCACCCCTACGTCACGTGTTCTGCGAGGAGCATCTTTTTCTTTGCGTGTTCTGCAAGGAGCACCCTGTTCTGTGCGCGTGCCACGTGGAGCATCCCTACGTCACGTGTTCTGCAAGAAGCACCTCTACTTCAGTGTGCTGATAGAGTCATCTCTACATTTTTGGTGTCTGCTTCTTCACACACATCAACCTTTGTTGTGCCATTCTTATTGGTTGATGATGCTTGCATGACCAATTGGACATCTGGACAACACGAAGCTGACAGCCTGCTGCACACCTGGCTGCACCCGTTGCGTGTAGCAACCTGATTAGTATCATTAATATATTTTGTTCTAAATTCAATTAAGCTTATTTACTTATAAAACTCTTCGATCTTACTTTAGCTTATTTTTGTGGAGAAAATTTGATCACACATCTATATATATATAATTCGACTTTCTTCACATATAAATTAACAACAGCTATATAACTCATCAGTCATCAGGCCTGCTGACATCGAGGGATTTTGCGTAAGTACGGCATAGCCGTCAGAACAACCGAGAACATGTAAAAGCATTTATATATATATACGAACATATTATAATCAAAAGTCCCACAAAGTCTAGTTAAAGATATTAATATTTAATTTGATTTAATTAATTTTATATTACTTTCATATTACTCATTCGTATTTATAGGGAATAAAGCTTAATTTAATGTAACGTTAACGTCATTAATTTGCTTTATTAAAGTAATTACTTTTTATTATCGTCAGTAACATAATCAAAAATTAAGGCATAAGAAATTCTTCAATATTAATTTAATTTTGTAGGATAAGGGTTAGTTTTAGGAAATGTATCGAGTTATCGTTCTCGTAAATTATATAGTTATAGTTATGGAGTAAATGACTTTTTGTTGGGCACCTGAGGTCATGTAAAGCAGCGGTTGTATTTGGGTGGGGTCTAATGGGACTTCACAGGTAGGGTGGGTATAGATCGAGGCCAATAACATCTGGGTCTCATCTTCAATAGGTACTTCTTTTTGTCTGCTTCCCTAACCGATGGGTTCTCCTTCTTGTCGCTATCTATCTCTGTCTACAATTATTAATTTTGTAACACCTTTGTTTATCTTAGCATCAAACCCACGCCCATTTACCCTGAGCATGCCGGTCAAAAGTAGACAGAGGGTGTTAAGATAAACAACGCTCGATGAGTGTGTTCGTTACACGGTCTATGATAAAAAATGCCGCAATTTTTCTCAGAAACTGAAGGGAGTCCTCCCAAAGGTGCCCCAGCAGCCGCATAGCTCTGCAAGGAATGTCAACAGCAGGCATAGCTTCTGGTGTACATCTCTGGGCACAGCATCGACATTATGCTTGTGTCCAAGACCCACCTTAAACATGGAGGGTTCATAAGCTTTCCAGGATACAACATACACAGAGCAGACTTCCCGGATGCGGCATCTAGGGGTGGAACAGCTATTCTGGTCAAACGAGGATTGACATATTACCAGCATAACCCGATATGTCTAAGACTGTTACAGATGGCAAGGATAACACTTAACACGGACATAGGTGACCTGGATGTGGCAGCGGTCTATTTGCCTCTCATCCTGCCTGGACCTGTGATGGCTTTGAGGTCATGCTCAACATATGTGGAGATAAAGCCATCATAGGGGCGACTTCAACGCCAAACATCGCAGGTGGGGCAACTTGAGAGCGGACAGACGAGGAACAGCTATCGTGGAGGCTATGGATAATCTGGAAGCACAAATTCAGGCCACAGGAAGACCCACATGTTTTCCCTGTAATGGTAGAACCCCGTCAGCATTGGACTTCGCACTCCTTCAAGGACTCCAAGGACGTAGGCTGACTATTGAAGACTCCTTTGAGCTTAGCTCTGATCACAGATTCTGACAGGATGCGCTGCAGTGCCTAGGAGGACGTGTTACTTCCTTTTGGATCTAACATCAGCACGTTCAAGAGGACTGTGGAGGACTCCATACATCTTCAAATGGAGATCAGCACTCCGGATGACGTTGTTGATGCATCATTGCTTCTGAAGCAGAAAGTCTGTGCTGCAGCGGAGCTTGCGGCGCCCAGCAATTGTACCTTCTCAAGAACTTTTCTTCCACTTCCTCCGGAAGTCAAGGCTCTCATCGAGACTTAGCACAGGCTTAGGAGAGTCTATGCAAGGACTCATGACGCAACGGTGCTGAGAGTCTACCGAAGGCTGGGCAACGGAGTCAGAAAGCTCTTGAACCTTTTGCGGCAAGATACTCCTCACCAAATGGTGCGGGACAGGATTAAGAAGCTGAAAAATAGGAAGTCGCCTGGAGTGGATGGCATCTCCACTATAGTTGCGAAACTCCTTCCGGAGAGGGCACTCCTCTTCTTAGTACTGATCTTAAATGCAGCTCTAAGACTTGGCCACTTTCCTTCCCCTTGGAAGAATGCCAATGTTGTGATGATTCACAAAAAAGGAAAGCCCTTCCACGAAGTCTCCAGCTACAGGCCGATTAGCCTCGTGCAAACTTTTGCGAAGATTTTTGAGCGTTGCATCCTTAATAGAATGCAGGGTATTCCGGCCCTCTGGGAAGCGATACCCAGGCACCAGTTCGGGTTCCTTAAAGGCCACGGTACCCCAGAACAACTCCACCGAGTTGTTGACTTTATAGTCGATGGGTACCAGAGGAAGCAGTATACTGTGGCTGCTTTCCTTGACATTCAGCAGGCCTTTGATAGGGTTTGGCATCAGGGGCTCCTATCAAAGATTAAAGAGCTTCTGCCACCACAGCTCTTTGAGTTGATTCGCATCTACCTCAAGGATAGGAGCTTTCAAGTGGTTGAGGCTGGAGTTGCCTCAACCACCAGGAGGATACTGGCCGGAGTTCCGCAAGGAAGCGTTTTGGGACCCACGCTATATAACTTGTTTGCGCATGATGCGCCGCTACATCTGAGTTCCGGAAGTACATGTGTTGCCACATACGCATATGATACTGAAGTGATGGCAAGGTCAAGCTGCGCCTACAGTGCCACAGACAAACTTCAGATACTTCTGAAGAGGTTTGGGAACTGGGACTGTAGATGGAATGTGGCCACCAACACGGATAAGTGTGCGGTGTTCGCATTCACCCTGAGGGAAGGCACATGTCCGGGCATCTTTCTTTACGGTCAGCTGCTGCCTCAACTCATGGAGCACACCTATCTGGGACTGGTCCTGGACAAGAGGTTGACGTTTGCCTCTCATGTCAGGCAGACGAGGGCGAAGCTGCATTGTGCTGCCAGACGCATTAGCTGGCTGTCAAGCCCGAAGTGGCACGATGCGCCTCCACCAGTCCCTGCCAGCCCCGACTTGGAGATACGGAGTGGCTATTTATGGTACGGCGGCCAAGACGCACTTACGTTGGATTCAGGCGTTCCAGGCTAAGTTCCTGAGACGTATCACGGACGCAGAGTTGTACATCAAGAACTCCAACATAAGAAGAGAACTTGGGGTCCCAGCAGTCGGTGATGTCGTTAACACACTTTCTACCAGCCATCGACTTAGATTGTTTAGTCACCCTAATCATCTGGCCAGAAACCTGGCAAGGACACGCCAGAGAAGGCGTCTGAAACAATTTACAATCCGGGAGCTACCTACCCGGCGTATAACCTAATTTTCACACATTGACATATAATACCACTGCATCATATTGTTACACTAATTATACCCGCTACCCATAGGGTAGAAGGGTATTATAACTTTGTGCCGGCAGCAAATGTATGTAACAGGTAGAAGGAAGCATTTCCGACCCTATAAAGTATATATATTCTTGATCAGGATCAACAGCCGAGTCGATCTAGCCATGTCCGTCTGTCTGTCTGTCTGTCTGTCTGTCTGTCTGTCTGTCTGTCTGTCTGTCTGTCCGTCTGTCCGTATGAAACACTGGATCTCAGAGACTATAAGAGATAGAGCTCTAGTTTTTTTTCGACAGTATCTCTTATGCTTGCACGCAGATCAATTTTGTTTCAAATTTTTACCACTCCCACTTCCGCCCCCGCAAATCATAAAAAAGCGTATTAAGCGAATTTCGGTATGTATATTAAGAACTATAGTCTGTGTGATCCCTGAAAATTTGGTTGCGATCAGATAAAAATTGTCGAAGTTATTAAAGAAATAATTTTGTATGGCCACAAACGGCTGCTGGCAGCATGCCTCATTTGGTTGACCAATTAGACCAACTAAATATTCTTATGAGTTCTTGGTTGTGTTCGGAATAGAATCTTATAAGATATTCGAGAGGCATTTTAATAAATGGTAATAATTATTAGCCGCTTAAATGCAATAATGACGCGTTTTCACACAATTAGATACATGTGTATATATTTTTGTACAATAACATGCATATTACACTTGCATTTTCATTTGTCCGTTATGTTCAAAATTGTATTAACTGTTTTTTCTGGCGTCCTGACGCTTTTCTGGTTTAAGTATGGGTAGCGGGTATCTCACAGTCGAGCTCACTCTACTGTAGCTTTCTTACTTGTAATAGTTAAGCAGTTTTGTAAGTTTAGCAGCAAAAAAAAGTGTCGATAGTCACATAGAAAGTTGGATGATAAGGATCTTCAGGTTGCGTCATTGGAGGCACTCTAATTTGGTTTACGCCTGCCGGATTTGAGACAAAGCATAGATCCAGTAAGCGATTTAAAGAATTAAAGCAGTGGTCAACTCTACCACAATCGCAATCCAAAAATACTTATGTGTGAGTGAGTAAACGACATCTTTGTCCAGATATGATAATATAACTATATAAAAATGTTTTCTTTGCAAAATCAATAGCTTTTACTATAAAAATAGCTATTTTCTCCTAAAAGTGGCCAGATTTAGCCAGAGGACTGTAATCTGACACAACTGATACTTTGAGCAACAGTCTTCTTACTGTCTGTGTGCTGGCTGCGCTGCCGGCAGAGGCTCTTCCAACCACATGTGGTTGGGAAGTGCCGACCTATGAATTAAAGACATGGTTAACTTGTGATAAAGATAAATCAAGCAAGCCATTTATGAGCTCATGCTGCGCCTCCGTGTGAAGGATATTAGACACACCATCAGAACAGCAGTGAGCTCTATGTTGAAGTCACTCAAAGTTACTAATTGGTCCCTATCAGAAAGCGTTTTGGATACTACCTGAATTGCTGAAAGGTTTTTGTTTTTGTTTTTTTTTTAAGTTGCTTTTATTTTTTGAATCTTCTCTTTTCGAGTTTAACAAGAGGTGTATCAAATCTTATATTTTTAACTTAACTAACAGTCGTATTGACTGATACGGAGTTAGACGGCCCTAAAAATCGATTGCTGGGTTGGGAGGTCGTTGCGAGGATATTTGGGTGCGAAGACAGTTTTTCTTTGTAGGACTCTTTTTGCTTCTGGATTTCGTCTTTCACTGCGAGGATGCCTAGATCCCGGTGGATGTTTTCGTTGCGAACGTACCAAGGTGTGCGTTGTATGATGTCTATGTTGCTGCTGCTTGCGTTCCACAGCTGGGAGCCATGCGTCCAGATTGGCTTTAGGACTGAATTGTAGAGAAGTAACTTGTAGTCCAGGCACAGTGGTGATCGTGAGTTTATGATCCAATGGAGGCTGCTGGCTTTCAGTTTCAGGTGCATCTTCTTGCATTCGATGTGCTTGCGCCAGGTTAGTCGTCTGTCAAGGTGGACGCCAAGGTATGTTACTTCGTTAGCTTGGGGGATCTGCATATCGTTAAGTGAAAGCGGAGGGCATGTTTGTCTATTGAGAGTAAACGTTACATCTGTACACATTTGTTCATTCGGACAGCCACCTTTCCACTACTATTCGATGATTAGTCAGTTGGTTTGTTGCTTGCGTTGGGCATCTAGAGCGACTAAGGATAGCGGTATCGTCGGCGAACGTTGACGTTGTTAGTTGTGCGTTCGTAGGAATATCCGCAGTATACAAAACATTTAGACTCGATGACGTAGTCGCCTGAAGTAGCTGCGTTGCCTCTCACGGAGAATGCCCTATTGTGGAGGTATGATTCCAGTAACGAATTGTTACCAACCACGGCCGGTATTCCGGGCATCGTTGGACCCTGGGTAGATTTTTCTACGGAGATTTGCGGAGCCAAAGCTTTGCGCTCCGCAGCGGACACAACAGACAACACGGAAATAGCTGGCTGAGCTGCTGCCCAGCGTCCGATTCGGTTACCGAATCTTTTCTCGTTCCTGATCTCAGAACCATTGGAGCGGGGACCAGGAGCTGTGGCGCAGGAGAGTGGCAGTAAATCGGTTGCTGTGTCTCACACAGTTGCAGCCGACCAGCAGGGGATTTTTTGCGTTTCGGCGACTCATTTAATAGCTTCATACTACCATGATCTCAGAAAATCCATTCCTGGTCTGACGCATGAAGGATGATATTTGCTTCTCAACCGGTCGACAGGCCATGGCACCAAGTCTCTCGATTGAGTCCTTCGGCAGGATCGGTGGCCTCTCTGGACGTGGTCTTACTGAATGAAGAATCCCGGAACACCTTCAGCAGGGCGGGAGCGGGCTCGATAATCGACCTCACGTTCGCCAGCAGCGCGCTGGCCCGCCTAGAGCAATGGAGAGTTAGAGAGTTAGTGAGATTGGCATCGCCGGCCGTCCAAGGGGCTCACCGCCCCAGCCTAGGAAGGCGTTCCGGCAGGACATCTTCATGCTACTAGCCTTTGCAAGCGCCCTCGAGGGTTTCTCCCCAGACGAGTCCGATGGGGCAAATGTGTTGGCCGAAAAGCTTGCGGAAGCAGTGGAAGGCGCCTGCAGTCAGAGCATGCTCCAAAGAAAGCCGTTCCGGAAGCACCACTCGTCGGTGTACTGGTGGAGCGAGGAGATTGCGGAGCTGCGTCACACCGCACATCGCACCAGAAGGCTGATGCAGCGCGCGAGAGGAACCTCACGCGTCCCCGTATGGTGTGACCGCGGCAGAGAGGAAGCTATAGACCGCCATCAGCAACAGCAAAAGGGAGTGCTTCCTGAAGCTGTGCGTTGCCGCCGACGAGGATCCATGGGGAGGAGCCTATAAGCTGGTGGTCAAGAGGCTCAATGGGGAAGGTAAAGCCCCATCCAACCCGGCAACCCTGGGGGGGATAGTCAGAGTCCTGTTCCCGACGGGGCGGCAGATCGCGGACGCCCACTGAGTTACAGAGGCTGAGGTCCTCCAGGCCGGGAGAAACCTGAAACCCAAGAAGGGACGCTATCCCCAACAGAGTGACGAAGCTGCCTGTTCAAAAGGTCGGGACATTTCCCGACAGGTGGAAAAAGCAACGGCTGCTGCTGCTGGCCAATCCTGGCAAGCCACCAGGAGAGGCATCCTCCTACAGACCAATCTGCCTGCTAGACACCATAGGCAAGGTCTTTGAGAGGGTGATCTCTACCAGGCTGGGCGAAGCGATAGAAGCAGCTGGTGGCCTCTCCCCGGAGCAATATGGCTTCACGAAGGGGAAGTCTACATTGGACGCCATCTCGCGAGTCGTTAAGGTGGCCGAGGTGGCCTTCGCAGGAACAAGATGGAAAGGAGGGTCGAAGTCCTACTGCCTGGTGGTCACGCTGGACATTAAGAACGCGTTCAACTCGGCAGACTGGGGCAGAACGTTAAAACCCCTCAGTAGCTTCGACGTTCCGGGATATCTGCTCCTCGTGGAATCAAGATTCGATTTGGAATTCCATGTACGACGGAGTCCTAAGACTGCAGTACCAACCTGGTAGGCTTTGACGACAAGTCGTCAATGGTAACCTCGCAGATCCTGTACGCCGCGCCAGTGTGGTCGGAACCCGCTAAGGTAAAAACCTACAGGCGGGGGGTGAAGGCGACTTACAGGCTGTGCGCCGTCAGGATAGCGTCAGCGTTCTGTACCATTTTGGAGGACGCGATGCTGGTCATCGCTGGACAAATCCAGCTTACGGAACTGGTGAGGGAGAGGAAGCAGATATCAGTAGTCTCGACAATCAGGGGCTCCGAGCAGCCAACCAGGGACGAGCGTAAGACCGCCGCCAGGAGGAAAGGTTGTAGAGATGGCAGTCCAGTTGGGACTCCTGGTCCTAGGGCGCACTCTTTTGTCTTCCCGTTTTCCGTCAATTTAAAAAAAAAAATTTTTTTTCTCATTATAATTGTTTATTATTGCCACTAGAGTAAGGTAATAAATAAAAAAAAAAACAAGAAAGGAAGCTAACTTCGGCTCACCGAAGTTTGTATACCCTTGCAAACAAAAAATTAAAACCGAAATTCTGAAATAATAATTAGTTGCCAAATCTCAAATTTGATGGTAATGGTTTGAAACACGGCTAAGCTATGTATGGTTTTTTTATTTGCCTGATTGTTCCTATGGAAGCTATAGAAAATAGTTGTCCGATTTTCATGAAATTAAAACCGAAATTCAGGAATACTAAAATATGGCTAAATATCAAATTTTGTATTTTTTATGTATTTTTCGTTTATTTTCCTGATTGTTCCTATAGAAGCTATAGGGTATAGTCAGCTGATTTTCATGAAATCGAAATTCAGGAATACTAAAATATGGATAACTATCAAATTTGGTGAAAATATGTTGAAAACTGACAAAGTTATGAATTTTTCTTTTATTTTCCTGATTGTTCCTATGGAAGCTATAGGATATAGTCAGCCGATTTTCATGAAATTAAAATCAAAATTCAGGAATAATAAAATATGGCTAAATATCAAGTTTGGTGAAAATATGTTGAAAACTGACAAAGTTATGAATTTTTTTTATTTTCCTGATTGTTCCTATGGAAGCTATAGGATATAGTCAGCCGATTTTCATGAAATTAAAATCGAAATTCAGGAATACTAAAATATGGGTAACTATCAAATTTGGTGAAAATATGTTGAAAACTGACAAAGTTATGTATTTTTTTTTATTTTCCTGATTGTTCCTATGGAAGCTATAGGATATAGTCAGCCGATTTTCATGAAATTAAAACAGAAAGTCGGAAATAATACTAAATGGGCAAATATAAAATTTGGTGAAATTTGGTTGAAAACTGACAAAGTTATAATTGTTTTTTGAAAATTTTTCGGATCGTTCCTCTGGCAGCTATATGATATAGTCGTCTGATCCGGCCCGTTCCGACATATGTACGAGTGAGAGTATATAGAAGCCTAACTGCAAAGTTTCATTCAGATAGCTTTAAAACTGAGGGACTAGTTTTCGTAGAAACGGACAGACATACAGACGGACAGACGGACATGGCTAGATCGACTCGGCTGTTGATCCTGATCAAGAATATATATACTTTATAGGGTCGGAGATGCCTCCTTCACTGCGTTGCAAACTTTTGACTGAAACTAATATACACTGCAAGAGTATAAAAAAACCTCTTTAGATGAATAAACTTTGTAAATAATGTCAAGCATCTAGTCGACTCGTAGGTGACTCCCACCCCACTTCAAGACCCGGGCAAGTATCGAAACGGCCTCCCCTCAAGTCAGGGGTGTGAAGCGACCCGTGCCCCTTGACTATAAGGATCGCAGCTGAGGGGCAAATCCAGCTGTTTTAACGGAGCCTTCCCAGGACCGGGCAATCCTGGATCGGAACTGCCTTGCCGTGGCATAGGAGCGAAGTACGGCCGACCATCTTCAAATCCCGAAACCCCTCAGGCGCGTCGCGCTCACCTTGTCGAGCAACGCGGTCGTTTATAAAAATGGACACAACTACAAAATCCGCTTCGGACCTCGTGGGGTAGGCCAAACCCCGAACCTTCTCCGAAATCGACGAAGATGAGTTGTTGAGCTCGGATGACGAGACGCTGACTCCGTCGATTTCGGTGGGTATTGCCAAATCGAGCACTCCTTAAACGCCAAGGTTAGTGGGGCTAACGATAAGCCAAAATAGTTAACTTACCAGCAGAGGAAGGCGCAGGTCAACAAGGCCCGCTTCATTCTGGCTAAGAATGAAATGAAGAAGAGGGCAAAGCTGACCAGCGCGACAAACACGACAAGGCCCGTTTCCAGGCAGTAATCAAGGACTTTGATAAATATGAAAAGGAGCACCCGGAAGCATTCCTTCCTCCCCTGGCAAAGCGAATTCGCTCCCAAAAGGTGAGCGAGAGCGCTCTGAAGAGAGCAGAGGATGCTCCTTTGACTCCTCAGGCATGGTTAGTGGGCATCGGATGATCAGGTGTGACGATGAGTCTTCGAAGGACTTCCTGGTGGCATGCGTTGCCGTCATAAGCAACGCATGGAAAGGGCTACGCATTAAGCTAGTCCCCGCAAAGGATATCCCGAGGAGGCCCAGAGCTCGCATCTGGCTCCCAAAGGGGCTGGGTAGCCATGACACGGTGCTCAAGACTCTGCGAGCTCAGAACCCAGATGTCGATATGGAAGACTGGGACATACTCAAAGCTGCAAAGGATATGAAAACAAGTCAGCCTTTCTTGTTCCGCATTAACCGCCGATGCCTCGGGCAACTGGAAAAATCCGTGATCAACCTGAAGCGGAGCTCCCACGCTTCAGCGAATCAGGTAGTCTTTTTCCGGGAGAAGGACATCGAAATCGGCCTTGTACAAGAGCCATGGACAAGAGATGGAGAGATCTCTTACGTGGCAATTAGGGGTTACACAACTATATACACGAACTCAACAGGTAGGCCGAGGGCGGGTATACTAGTCAAAAACAGCATTGACGCCCTTTTACATCCCAATCTTACACGGACACGGTGTGTGAAACCTCGGCTAACGGTTGCCCGCTCGGGGAGCTCCGTCGACAACTCGCGGTGCGGTAGTGCCCCTAGGGTAGAAAGTGCTAGCAGCAGTTGGGAGCGCAGTCTCAAAACTCACCCGTCGAGGCCCGGCTCCGGCGGCGAGCGGAGGGCTCCTACGCGATCCACTGATCCGGCGATAGGGGCGACGGCTAGAGGTAAGAGGGGATTCTTTTCGCTCCCGAAACTTTCTCTTCGCTTTCTCGTTCGCCTCTGCACTCTCTTGTTGTGGCCAGATGTGGACGCCCTTAATATTGTGCTGGTCATGGCAGCTGATCACCGGACCAGCTGTTACCCAGTGTTGGAAAACGGGACAACCGTGCAGTGAAGCAGCGGCACCGCACGGGTCTGGTAGCGCTGTAAACCGCTCTTTACGAAAGGAGCACTCTAGCACCACCCTCCCTGTACCAGGGCAGAAGCTCCATGCTACGAACTGCAGCCAACGAACGCTGCAGAAATGGTAGCATACAATCCCGCGCTGCTGCTGGTGACTCCTTGGAAAGGAGGTGGAATCCTGCCACTTCCCATGGAGTCCAGGTACGCCAGCGGGGCCAACTGGTGGAAAAGGTCATGGAGCGGATCGACGGCCATCCCCGCCGCCGTGGCGGTACACCGGAAATGGGGCTCTGGCGACCGGGACAGGCCGTCCAACGCGGGATGCCCCGCACCGAGAGCCTTTTTTCCCTAGCCCAGCTGAAGGAAATCCCGCTCGAGCAGCGGGAAGCACCAAAAAATCCACGCAGCGACTGCCCACATTGGGCTGCTCCTCCAGAGCGGCCTCGAAGGCCGGCGAGAGAGGGCGGAAAAGCCCGCCGAGGCCGAGACCGGCACCCCATAGAGCACGGTAATCAACAAGAGGAAGCAGCGCAGACCACGCCCTGAGGCGGTGATAGTGGAGACAGCAGGAAGAACGTATAGCGAAATCCTAGCGCTGGTCACGCGAAGAGAGGACAGCCGGCTGAAAGACCTCGGAGGAGCAGTCAATAAGGTGTGCCAAACGGCCAGGAGCAATCTGCTACTGGAGGTAGCTAAGGGCAGTATCGCTCGGGTCCTGGGCGACGCGGCGGAAGTGCACGCCCTGACGGGGGACTCAAAAGTCGCCGTGTTCGAAGTCCGGAACCTGGACACCATCACGACAGACAGCGAGATCCGTGCCGCCTTCACGTAGCAGTACCAGCTCAGTGAAGGAGTGTTCAAGGTCCGGAGCCTCCGCCCCGGGTACGGGTCGTCTAAAACGGCTGTGATCAGCCTGCCATGCTCTATGGCGAAGGAGGTGCGGAAGCGAGGCGAGATCCGCATAGGGTGGAAGAGATGCAGGGTGCGGCAGCGCGAGGGTCCCCCACGCTGCTTCAGGTGCCTAGAGCTCGGGCACATCGCCATTCGGTGTAAGAGCCTGGTGGACAGGATCCCGCGGGTCCCAGAGCGACCAACCAGACACCCGGCAGCAACGGTAGCCGGACCGTAACAGACGGTGCTGGCCCCCCAAGGACGACATGCAGTTGATTCAACTCAACCTGAATCACTGCAGAGCGGCACAAGATCTGCTGCTGCAGACGGTGCGTGAGGTGGCGGCCATACTAAGCGAGCCGTACAAGGCGAGGGAGGGAGCGGACTGGGTCAAGGACAGTATCGGCAAGGCGGCCATATGGCTCTGCGGTAACACGCGACGGCGGATGTCCAACATCAGGGCAGCCGATGGCTTCGTAAGGTTGGAGGTGGTCGGCTTCTGGATCTACAGTTGCTACCTGGCGCCAAGCCTGACGCTAGGGGCGTTCTGCCGGATCCTGGACGACCTGAGAGGCGATCTGCGTGGAAAACCTAACGTAATGGTAGGAGGAGACTTCAACGCCTGGGAAGAGGAATGGAGATCATCCCCAACTAACGCCAGAGGACGAGTGGTTCTGGAGGCATCCGCCTCGACGGACGTAGTACTGCTGAAGCGCCGCACACTTTTGTCAGAGCAGGAGCAGCCTCGATCATCGACCTGACCCTTGTAAGCATCGCGATTTCCCATAATGCAAGATGAGGAATCAGCGACGCCTATACAGGGAGCGACCACGAGGCTATCCTCTGTGCGGTAGGTGAGCCAGCGGGAGATACGCACACGGTACCGATCAAAACGTACCGATCGGACACATTGTGTTCGCAGGCTATTGCCATCGATCGGGAAGGTCGGAGGTACCAGAAGCCAGTTCTCTGGTGGAGCCTGCACGCCCGGCGAAAGCTCACCCGTGCGCGCAGCACTTTTCGAGTCGCCATCTTTAGGAAGGGGAGGTCGACGTTAGACGTAGTTGAGACAGTGAAGGAGATAGCAAGAAAGGCGTTTGAGGGCTCAAGGTGAAAAGGGGGCTTCAAGAGCTACTGTCTAGTGGTCACGCTAGATATAAGGAACGCCGTCATGGGTTTTGCCGACTACATGGCCGTGGTCATGGTTGCGAAGGAGCGCACGGCAACGACGGAGAAGGCCAAGAGAGCTATCAAGGCCTGGAGCTAGCGGCAGACAAGACAGAGGCTGTCCTTATCTCGAGACGGAAATCGATAAAACTGCGGAGGTCAAAGTCGGTGAAGCTGTAATAAAGTCGCAGAGGTGTATAAAATACCTTGGCGTCCTCCTTGACACACGGCTTTAGTTTAAGGAGCACCTCGAATACGCCAAAAAGAAGGCCAGCGGGACCGTAGCAGCGCTGTCCTGGATGCTACCGAACACCAGAGGGCCCAAGCACGCCGCTAGGAAGCTGCTGGCAAGCGTAGTCACCTCCCAGCTTGCTGGACACGGCACCAGTGTAAGCTGAGGCGTTCGAGACGCGATTCTACGTGCAGGGGAACGAGTCTCTGTCTCTCTCTTTATTATAATTTTAGTCAGAAGTTTGCCCCGCAGTGAAGGAGACATTTCCGACCCCATAAAGTATACATATTCTTGATCTCGATCAACAGCCGAGTCGATCTAACCATGTCCGTCTGTCCATCCGTCTGCCCGTCTGTCCGATTATACGCAATCGAGTCCTTCAGTCTAAAAGTATCTGAATGAAACTTCGCAGTTAGTCTTATATATACTTCACTCGTACATATGTCGGATCGGGTCGGATCGGACGACTATATCATATAGTTCCTAAGACACATATGGTATCGGTCGGATAAGGGCATTGAAGTGGATCCCAGAAAAGTCTGAACGATTTTGGCATTCCGAAATTCCAAGATAAGGACAAAACCATGAGATTCTAAACGCTTATTACATATATGGGAAATTTTATAATCGGCAAAGAGCCTTTAAGACGTCTGCTGAAATGGGAGAGCAAATTTAATTGGGGCGAGATAGAAGATACTAAGTTTTGAACCAAATAAGATAATCGAATAATTTAAACATTTGACAGTGAATTGCTGTAAATTTATAAATGTAGGGGACAACGTGCCACGCCCACCCATAGGCCAATTTATAGTGTCTCAAAGTGAAAACGATTCAACGAAATCGGTTCAGGAAAGATCGACGGAACTGATAGATATAGTGTGAATGTGGGCTTTTGCAGGCTTCAGAAGTTATATACTACTTTAGGCAGAAAAAGGTGTTAAAAATGGACACCTGGCAGATAACGGTTTACCTGTAGATGCCAACCAATGGTTTTTACGGTTTAATTTACAGTTAATGAATGTATCTATAATGTTCAGTCGCAGCAGTATGTAGTCATAAGTAATAATATTTCAGACACAACACACATTATGTATTAACTCTTCAGTCGCAGCGACCTGCATTTGTCGTAAATAAAGTATCAATTCCCAGGTCAAGCGAATATGCATGGTCAGCTGAGACGAGGAAATGAACTGGGGCAATGGTCTCAGTTCCCGACACTAACCCACATTCGCAGTAACCGCACACTATTTTTTATACGTTATTTCTGTTAACATAAGCACTTTGTACCTATTAATATTTTTAAGTTTCATTAATCAAGTCAGTAAGAGTTCTACCTCAACCAAGAGCTTTTATTCATGCATGCATCAGAGGCTGTCGCTGTGTCTTCAGACCCTCATTCAACCAACCAAACCGTCCACCTAGTTCCAAGTGCCAGTTGCGACAACAAAAGGCAATAGTTTATGCACTATCTGCCAGGCATCTAAGCCTCCTTACAAAAACATATAATTTAGAATTTAAACCCAAAATCATTCCGATTGGTTCTCTAGTTTTTGTATAATATTACCTAAAATTCAACCAATGGCACTTATTGTTTTGTGTGTTGCAAAAACGGAAATATTTTTCAACTTTGAATGCTTAAAACTTCTAAAAAAGTGGTCCGTTTTGGTAGCGGATTTGGAATCGTCGGGAAATTCTGTGTCGATTAAGTATAGTTTAAATCGTTTTTGCGACTATGACTTTTTTGATTTTCTCAGCGCTATTTGTTCGAAAGACGCTTCTGTGCGTCGTAGGTTTTGCCGACGACATAGCCGTTGCGAAGCAACACACCGCAGCGGAGGGGAAGGCCAACATACATAGCTATCAAGGCTGTAGAAACGTGGCTTTCGCGCGCTCGGCGCAAAATACGGAGTTTCGAGCCAAAAATCGGTGGAAACGGCGGAGGTCAATGTCGGAAGAGCCGACGAAGTTCTCCTTGACATACGGCTCTCGTTCAAGGAGCATCTTCGCCAAAAGAAGGCCAGCGTGACTGTAGGAGCTCTGTCCCGGATGCTGCTGAACACCAAGCTGCTGGCAAGCGTCGTCACCTCCCAGCTGCTATACCCGGCGCCGGTATGGGCTGAATCGGTCGGATGACGCTGTACTTGTCCTAGCTGGCCTGGTGCCGCTGAAAGAGCTTTTGCTGGAGAATTCCGACCTGCGTAACGCGCTTCTCGGGCAGCAAGGACCCGATGGTGCTCTCAAGGCCGGGCTAAAGAGTGCCGCCAGAAGGAGGATCTACAAAATCTGGCAGGCAAAATGGGAGGGCTCGTCCAAATGACGTTGTACCCACCGGTTGATCCCCGACATCGAGGCCTGGATGGAGAGGACACACGGGCATGACCCAGGTGTTGAGCGAGCATGGCTGCGACCTCAAAAGGTTCGGTCACGAGGAGGACTGATGCCCGTCTTTTTTGAATGTCGCCGGTTCGACGAATGAAGGCTGAGTTTTCGGCGAAGCTGATGAAGACGCTGAAATCCCTGGAGAAATCGAGAAAGGAGAAGACGGGCTAAACGAGTTTCCATTGTGCGAAACATTGCTTTGCTATGTTCCATTGCGTGTCCATGCCAGATTTCTGGCCAGAGGATTAGGATGACTAAACAATCTAAGTCGATGGCTGGTAGAATGTGTATTAACGACATCATCGACTGCTGGGACCCGAAGTTCTCTTCTTATGTCGGAGTTCCTGATGTACCACTCTGCGTCAGTGATACGTCTCAGGAACTTAGCCTGGAACGCCTGAATCCAACGTAAGTGCGTCTTGGCCGCCGTACCATAAACAGCCACTCCGTATCTCCATATCGGGGCTAGCAGGGACTGGTAGAGGTGCGTCTTGCAACTTAGGCTCAGCTTAGACTTCGGGCTTGATAGCCAGCTAATGCGTCTGCCTGACATTAAAGGTAGGATCCTTGATGACCTGAGCTGGGACCTGCGTGGGAGATCCAAAGTAATAGTCGGAAGCCACTTCAACGCCTGAGTACAAGACTCGGGATCTTCGTCAACCAACGCCAACGCGTTGGTTGGGGATGATCTCCATTCCTCTGCCCAGGCGTTGAAGTCTCCTACCATTACGTTAGGTTTTCCACGCAGATCGCCTCTCAGGTCGTCCAGGATCCGGCAGAACGCCCATAGCGTCAGGCTTGGCGCCAGGTAGCAGCTGTAGATCCAGTAGCCGGCCACCTCCGCCCTCAAGCCATCGGCTGCCCTGATGTTGGACATCCTCCGTCGCGTGTTGCCGCAGAGCCATATGGCCGACTTACGGGTACTGTCCTTGGCCCAGTCCGCTCCCTCCCTCACCTTGTAGGGCTCGCTTAGTATGGCCGCCTGTAGTATGCACTGTACCAACAATACTTAAAGGGTACACACTGTAACACTTTGTTGCAGTGTTTACATAATTCATGGTCCCGGTCATAAACTCTAAGTGGCCGAAATATGAACCGATCGCTATGGCTCAGGCCACACACAGAAAGTGTTAGCGTTGGCATAATTGCAAAATGAACGGACCGCATGTGCATACCCCTCGCGCTCCTCACATAAGAGAGGGCATATGTTTATATACATAAGTATATACATTGATAGCCGTCTCTCTGCCGCCGCCTGCGAGCAGCGCACTGTACTTTAAGAACAGATTGAATTCAAGCCTTCGAGCGGCACCATAGCTGCTCTCAAAAATCCAAATTAAATAAAGAAACATTTAACACAAACCAACTAACAATCTATTTACTTCATGGCGACCGTGACTTGGTCCGCTTGATGATGGTAATTAAAAAAAAAAACTTTTGGAAAAATGACGGATCTATGGCCTGTAGTGGTCAGGAATGCGGAGACGCCCAAGGAGATGAAAATAAGGTAACAGCGAAGTAATCATCAGCGGACAACTACAAGGAATATATATGGACCGAAATCTAAGTGTAAAGTGATGGGCCGGAGTGGAGTGAAGAACAAAATAAATAAGAAAATAGCGCACTTGAAGTGGCTATTATATACGAACCAACCACCCCCGCCATGGGTCACATCGGTGAAGCTGCAGAGTGAACTCGATTTTTTGAAAGGAAAATTACAAAAAACCAACCAGCAAATCGTCAGTTGAAAATCAAAATAATTGTATCCCAAACCATATTTTAAAAGTATATGTATCAACCATCATGATATAATCATACTAATTGTAATTGTATCATGCCAACCACAAAGATGACGTTGGATATAAAAACAGTGGATTCCACTGCAAATGTTATCAATAAGGTAGAAGCCAAAAATATCGAGACGGAGGAAACCCGCTGCAAGTGGCTCCGCCACAAACTCACCAAAGTCCGAGAAGACCCGCAAAAGTTTCCGTAATACGTCGTTGAGAACGGAGAGCTATATCGTCATCTCGGACACCGCCCAGACGACGAGGACTACGTCCCGTGGAAGCACTGTGTTGCGGCTGAGAATCGGGCGAAGATTCTCCAGGAGTGTCACGACGCCCTTGCGGCGGGCCATCTGGGAGTTCGCAAGACCATCTTGCGAATCTCCCAAAAGTATTACTGGCCGGGCATGTTTCGGGATGTCAAAAGACATGTCCGACAGTGCATCCCCTGCCATAAATACAAAGCGGAGCAGCGGCAACAAGCGGGCAGGATGCTGACCCGGCAGGTGGACGAACCCTTCGGGATCCTCTGCGCGGACTTCGTGGGTCCCCTGCCCCGATCCAAGGAGGGCAACACCATGCTGCTGGTGTTCCTGGACAGCTTTACCAAATGGGTAGAGCTGGTGCCATTGCGCAAAGCCACCACCCGGACGCTGATACGAGCGTTCCGTGAGCGAATCCTAGGGCGTTTCGGTGCCCCTAGGAAGATGGTATGCGACAATGGTACCCAGTTCACCAGTAAAGCCTTCCGGGAATTCCTCCAGGAGGCGGGAGTGGAGCTCCAGCACACCGCCCCGTACTGCCCACGGGAGAACCCGACGGAGCGAGCCAACAGGACCGTGAAGACGATGATCTCCCAATATGTGGGGAAGGAGCAGAGCAGCTGGGACAACCTGCTCCCAGAGCTTACACTCGGCGTCAACTCCAGTGTATCGTAAACTACCGGTTACAGCCCGGCGTTCCTGGTACAGGGGCGAGAACCCCGCCTTCCCGGTGCCTGGGACGATCGGGTGACCTCAGGAACAAGAGTCCCGGCTCAGACACCCACCGAGAACCAAGAGAGGATGCGGGAGACTTCGCAATCGTGAAGCTGAACCAGCAGAGCCAGGAACAACGCCGGCATTACAACCTGCGTCGCCGCGTGTGGAAGCCTGAAGTGGGATCGCTGGTCCTCCCCCGGGAGCTCGGACACCGTGGAGGAAGACGCTTCCAAGGACGACGTCATTGCGGGGCCACCACCCCCGCCAGTCAGCACAACACAACATCCTCCTCGACCTTAGACATGGCCAATTCCTGTCTTTCCCTCGCTTCCCCTTCCTCACTACCCCATTTCGCTACTTCAGCTAGCCCTAATCACTCTTCTGTTCTCTCCCACAGACTATGGAGTACGTGGTGATCGACTCCAGTGATGACGAGTCCCGCCCACCTGGGCCTTCGGGAGGTGCGACGGCCCATAGGGACCCCCGGTTAAGCTACAGTGCAGCGTACGCCGGGCGGTTCGCCGGGTCAGGCCCGCCGGGTCCGCGCCAGCCGGGCGGTCTCGGACGAAAGGTCTCACCCTCACCCGAACCGCCCCGGACTAGGACAACCCGACGGGTCGCGTCGCCCTACTACTCGGGAGCAGTGTGGAATTATCCACCCTGGACTTGCCCTGACGCCGACGGGGAAACAGGGTCGTGCGACGGGGGCTATGGGGCGAGCCCAGCCGGGTCGCCCATGGGACGGGTTGTAGTATTCACTGTACCAACAATACTTAAAGGGTACACACTGTAACACTTTGTTGCAGTGTTTACATAAATTATGGTCCCGGTCATAAATTCTAAGTGGCCGAAATATGAACCGATCGCTATGGCTCAGGCCACACACAGAAAGTGTTAGCGTCGGCATAATTGCATGAACGGACCGCATGTGCATACCCCTCGCGCTCCTCACATAAGAGGGGGCATATGTTTATATACATAAGTATATAACCGTCTCTCTGCCGCTGCCTGCGAGCAGCGCAGCTACGAGACTTAGCCTTAATTAGAATTAAAAGAATATTATAAGAACAGATTCAATCCAACCCTTAGAGCGGCCCATAGCTGCTCTCAACATTAAAAACCTTGAATAAGGAAACACTTTAAATCAAACAAAACGAATCTATTTACTTCATGGCGACCGTGACTTGGTCCGCTTGTGGATGGTGAAAAAAAAAGAATTAATTAAAAATGACGGATCCATGGCCAAACATGTAAAAATGAACAAGGAGATGGAGCAGGAGTCAATAAAATCCCTGATTAAAACATCATAAAAATAATAAAACTGCGACATCAAAATCAACAGCGAATCTACAGCGGACACACACACACATAAATCTGAGTGAAAGTGATGGGCCGGGCTGGTGTGAAACATAAAATAGAAGAGAATAGCGCACTTGAAGTGGCTATTGTACACTAACCAACCACCCCCGCCATGGGCCACAGCAGTAAAGCTGCAAAGTGAACTTGATTTTCTAAAATCAAATATAAACAAGCCCAAGATCGCAACCCACCAAATTCCAAAATCAATAAACGGAACAAAAACGAAGCCTCCATCGCCTAAGGAAATACCCAGGAGGGTACACAGATGCCCCGCCGACTGGATATAAAAACAGTGGATTCCACTGCAAATGTTATTAACAAAGTAGAAGCCAACAATATCGACTTGTATTGGGTACATGTACTTTTAATAATAATTGTTGTAATAATGTGCGCACATTTTTTCTACAAAATCTATAAGCTGCACAATAAATGTTTTAAGAAAAGATACATGAGCCGGGCTAATGACCTGGAAAAAATCTAAAACAAATCATACTACTTATATTAAAGACTGTTATTATATCAAAAATATAAATACAATATAAATACAAACCAGCAAGATGAAGTTGACCAATAGTAACGTTGTCAATAATATATATATACACAATGGCTAAATTAACTACAATAACCATGAGATAATGGATTGGAATGAGCTGTATAAAGAAATTAATGATATGAAAACTACATTTGACAAATCTTACAAGTCATTAACACAAAACAGGCCAATCCAAAAGACAACTATCAATAGACATGTCGAAATATTAGTAGAGTGCCTTAACGAAGCGCGAATACTAATACATGGGCACAGGGAGAGATTGAATAGAGATCATTGGTCCCAAGTATCTAAACTTTTGATACGACTACGATCTAATTTAATATCAATTAAACAAAGACTCAATTTAGAAATAGTGGTACCGAATGTACTAAATACTCCCATAGCAGTCGACACTGCCCCTGTTTGAAACAACAATTTCCCAGGTGATTTCTAAGCTAAAAGGCAACGTCAAAGGCGAAAATGTGGAGGTATTGTCAGCAAAGCTGATGAACCTACAGCAACGCAACAAAACTGCCAACCAGTATATTCAAGAGGTTGAGCAGATGACAAAATCTTTAGAGGGGGCAATATATCAGATGACTTACCTCTAGAGCTAGCCACAAATTATTCCACTCAGCATGCAGTCAAGGCAATGACTAAAAATTGCACTATTGATAAGGTAAAACTTATTATGCAAGCTTCAATACCATGAACCGAGGCAACTGGACAGTCAAACACTATCCTATACTACAGAAATTATCCACAACGCGGTTCAAAACGCGGACGTGGGAATACAGGAAACCACAATTATAGAAACAATTGGCGTGGTTATCAAAATAACTACAATAATAACTTAGTTCCGAGCGGCAGAGTAAGAGCGAGCGCTTGCACTCCCGCTCTCCGTTGGCTCTCCCCCTCCGGCAAAACCCACCACTCCGCGGTCCCGGCCTCTTTTTCCTCTTAGTCTTAAGTTAATCTTAAAATTGAAGTGTGCCAATAAAGTGCATATTCTGTGAAGTCGAGTTCGGCGCCTTTTTTCTTCGTTTTGGACTTGTGGGAATTCCAGCCAACAACAACCACAACTTCTACGGCCACCACAACCAGCACGACAGCCGGTCTTATTTTGGATCCTCATCCGCTCACTCCAGTTCATGGTTCTTCGTCGCCTGCGATCTATCCTGATCAGCGCCCCCCTTTGCGGATTTTTCCAAGAAAGGTACGACTATTTTCCTAACCATTCGTCCATGGTCGCCATACTCCTTTTCCAACGGCGTTATTTCCATCCGAGTCCAAGTTCCAAGTGAAAAGTAAGAAGTGATATACATTTTTTTTTTTTTTTTTATATATATGCCTATATACAAGAATATAGGTATAAAATACATACGCCTAGCCGCAGTGAATTTTTTACTGTTCTAAAGTGCAAAAGTGCTTTGCCAATACTAGCCCTCCACATAGTTTTTTCACTGTGATCCGCTAGCTTCCAAGCGTACACACATATATAAATTCATATATGTGCATATATATATTACCATTCAAAACTCACTTTCACATATCCATGTCCGGCACTAAACTGCATGTTTAAAAAATCCAAAATATATACACACACAAATCATACCAAGAATAAATAAATTAAATTATTTACACATATCCGAGTATACACATACACATTAATACATACATATATTGTTCCAAAGACACATAAAAATATTATATTATTCAAACAGATCAAAATACACACATACACATATTGTTCCAGAAACACAAAAAAAAAAAATATATATATATTAAAATATTTAGACGCAATTTTACAAATACACACACATAAAAATAATCAACACAAAAAAAGAACATATCCCACATTAAACATAAGTTTACATCCGAAATTTATAATAATTTATATACCAATTTGAATAAAGAATAAAATAAACATCCAAACATAAAATTTTCGTTCCAGCACAATAAATAAATATTTATCATTTTTTATTCACATATATCCAAAAAAAAATTAATTGTGTTTTTAATTGCTATCCTGACATACATATATATCCGGATAGATAAGCTTCCCGCTATTCTGCGAGCAGCCAAAATTTTTCCATCAAATACATACATACATACTTGGGCAGAGCTTAGCGCTATTCTGTGCTAAGCATTGAACTCTATAACTCCATATACACACATACATATATTTGGGTAATTTTTTTTCGGCTCCGTTTTGGTCATACACAAGCACCTGCACTCGTACGATCCAAGTAGTAACGAGAGAAACACAGGGCACACAAAATCTTGCATCCATACCCAAATACAATATCGATCGCAGAAGCAAAAATTAAAATTTTTCGAATAATCGTCAAAGAAAACTTCAAAGTCGATAGCTAGATCCGTTTTTCAGCTAGGTTTTGGGCTTTTTTCTTGTGTCGCAAAAGTGTTTACGCTTTGATTATGTTCCTAAATTACAAAAAAATTTGCCAGAGAAGTCCAGATCTAAATTCTGCTCCTATTCTATCGTATCAAGCCAATTATTTTTCCTGGCTATTTAATTTTTGACATTGATATTCGTAGTTTTCTGTCGGTTTAGCTATTCAGCTATTTTTCTTCCTTTGTGGACTAAGGTTCGGCTCAGCGAGATTTAGCTATTTATTTTCCAGAAAGCATTCAGCTATTTTTTTTTCTCGGAACTTTTAGCTATATTTAGCTATTTGTTTCCAAGGAGCGTTCAGCTATCTTCTACGTGAGCATCGGCTACATTTAGATCTTGTTTTCTAGCTATTTTCTAGCTATATCAGCTAATTTGCTCCAAACCGAGTCTGCGGGTCAGTTTTTTTTCGTTTCCTTCATTTTTTTGGCGGCGGGCAGGCCTTTAGCCCGTTGGACAGCGTAGCTGAGTATGCCCGTTGCGGGTGACAAGAAGCCAACGCCGACACCAAAAAAGGAAACAAAGACCACCCTTTCCTCTCCGCTACCTTCTCGCGTCAAAAGTCCGCTAGGCCGAGACCTAGAAGCTCGAGTGCCACGCCAAAGATCAGAGATCGTCCAACGACGATCTCAACAACAAGTCCGAGAATTGTCGTCTCCAAACCGGTGGCGAAAGCGTCGAGCGAATCTAAACTTGTCGAACAGCCAGAGAATCCCTCTGCATCCGGGACTAAATTCCTGAGGGTCACACGCGCTAGTAGGAAAATGTCGGTAACCGAGCAGCCAACGGCCGCAACCGCTGCGTTGCATAAATTCATCGCTGTGAGCGATCGCGTCAGCGCTTTCGAAGACAAGATCAACACTCCTGATTAAGCTTCGCAATCTTTTCACACATTGCAAGTCCGTCTGCACCAAGTGCGAGCCTTATGGGACAAGGTGGAAAAAGAGTACGAAATCTGCTCTGACCTAATTGCCCAGGAAGGATCCCTCAGCACCTTGCCTCTCCTACAAGCAAAGTATGACTATTGCTACTCCGTATACGAGACATGTGCAGCACAGATTAGCGAAACGCTAGACAGAGTGACGCCTCAAGCCGTTCAAGCTCCTCCCTCTCAACCGCTTATTTCTTCCGATTGCCGGCTACCGCCCTGCGATACAAAAGTTTTCGATGGAGACTACCTCCGATGGCCCACTTTCCGGGACCTGTTCACGGCAGTTTATGTTAACAACCCCAGGCTGACACCGGTCGTGAAGCTTTTTCACCTCCTCACAAAAACTAGTGGCGAGGCAAAGGCCATAGTGTCCAAATCCTCGCTTACAAATGACGGTTTCGCGTCAGCGTGGGAAGCGCTTCAAGACCGTTTCCAAAATAAAAGACTTTTAGTCAACAGCCAACTCAAGCTCTTGTTCAACTTGAGTTCCATTTCTCAAGAATCTGGACATGCTCTAAAGGAGCTACAATCCACGATTCAGGGGTGTTTGACAGCGCTAGCACATTCCTATATCTCCACTGACAACTGGGATTGTCTGCTGGTGTTCCTGTGCGCAAGCAAACTGCCGAAGTTAACCCTTTCCTTATGGGAACAGTCCCTAACTTCAAAGTCCGAAATTCCGGCTTGGGAGGAGAGGAACACCTTCCTGAGCGAAAGGTATCGGACATTGGAGGCTATCGAGGATAGGAAGTCGACTCAGTCAGTTCCTAAAAGGCTGCAATCCTTCGAGACCAAGGTCAGCACCAAACAAAAAGGGTGTGACTTATGTTCAATTGTGCCCGCGCTTTCTTCACATGTCTGTCGCCGCGCGTTCCGGCTACATGAAAAAGAAGCAGCTATGCCTGAATTGTTTCGCTAGAGGCCATCAGGTACGTGATTGCACGAGCACGCACAGCTGTTTCACGTGTAGGGGGAGGCATCATACTCTGCTGTACAGTTCCTTAAACACGAGTTCTTCAAACACGAGTTCCTCAAATGCTCGAACTACGAGTTCTCCAACCTCGGCGCCCTCTACGCAACCGTCATCGAGACCCTCCAGTCACAATGCATCCGCGAGCACCTCAACGGTGCAGAATTATTTCGCCTCAGGCACTACAGCCGTCCTGCTGAGCACGGCAATTATTGACGTGTGCCATTTGGGCACAAGTTACCGAGGCCGAGCTTTATTCGACTCGGGATCGGAGGCTATGTTCATCTCCGAACGTATGTTCAACCTCCTCAAGTTGCCAGTCCGCAAACCCAGGTCTCAGGGCTAAACCAATCGGTTTCGGCAGAGTCAACGAGACTCTGCCAGTTTGCAATCCGCTCCCCTACTAAGCCGGGTCTACAATTAGATACCGCAGCCTACGTCCTTTCGGAATTAGCGGGCAAACTGCCCTCCCATTCAGTTCCCAGGAATTCTTTACAAGACCTGCCCGATCTCCAATGGGCAGACCCAATTTTTTTTGAAAGTTTCCAAATCGATATACTGATCGGAGCTGATATTCTACCGTCGGTGATGATGCAGGGCACTAGGAGAAACATTTGTGGCTCACTCCTAGGCCAAGAGACCATCTTCGGGTGGGTACTTACCGGGCCGATTTCCAATACTAAGGCCAATAGAGTCGCATCCTTCACGACTCAAGTACACCACAAAAATGAAGATTCCTTACACTCGCTTCTCAGCAAGTTCTGGGAGGTGGAGGATCTACCATTCCAGATGGTAAAAAAGTCAGATTCCTATTGCGAAAGAAACTTCCTCCAGACTACCAAGAGAGACGCAAGCGGGAGCTACGTGGTTACGCTCCCATTCTGCGATCCCGAAAACTCGGGGTCCGATTTAGGATATTCAAGGTCCATTGCGTTAGCTCAGTTTCTTAGAAACGAGAATCGTTTAAAAAGAGACTTTCCTTTAAAAGAGCAATATGACAGCGTGATTCAGGAGTATCTGGATCTGGGTCATATGAACGAAGTTCCATCGACTCATAGTTCCCCTACGTACTATCTTCCACATCACGCGGTAATCAAGCCCGAAAGCACTACGTCAAAGCTTCGCATTGTATTTAACGCCTCCAGTCCATCTGCGAATGGAACCAGCTTAAATGATATTCTTCATGCTGGTCCAGTACTGCAATCCGATCTGACCATTCAAATTCTGAAGTGGCGATATTTCCGATACGTGTTCAGCGCGGACATCACAAAGATGTACCGTCAGATCTGGGTCGAATAAAGCACAATAAAGCGCCCCGTACATAAAGTTATCCTTCTCTCTATGGAGAGCAAGGAACCGGCTACTTCCAGCCATTAACCTGCTTCTGTCTGCGAGGTCTTGTACTAAGTCTTTTTTTCTTCTTCTCTTTTCCTCGGAGAACAATCTCATCAGAATGGTGCCACGTCCTCGTACCGCCCAGAATTTGGAGGGCAGACGTTCACGAGGTATTCAATCCTACCGCTGCCGGGGCATCCATCCTCTTCGGAAGTGCAAGAGGTTTTAAAAACTGAGATCTGAAAAGCGCCTTCGGGCGGTGCTTATTAATAAGTACTGCTCGAATTGCCTCGCTCACGAGCACTCAGGAGGGACCTGCCGCAGCACCGAGGGATGCAAAACATGTGGAGGTGACCACCACACGTTGCTCCATATGCACAAGGGGCACGGCGGCATACAAGCTGCCAATCACGCACGCAGGCGAGGACGACGTCTGCACGGCGACCCTTCGATCTCGCACGGACGACTTCCGGCTCGAAGTCGTCTTAAGGCTTGATCCCAGCCTTAGGATTCGAACGCCAGTACGGGCTCTGAGCGACACCATCCGGGCCAGGTTCGATGATATTCGGCTCGCGGATGAACGGTTCCATCGCCCATCGACCATTTCACTCGCGTTGGGGTCAGACTTGTTCCCCAAGCTGATCCAACCGGGGTTCCTGAAGCTGGAAGATGGGCTGCCCGCCGCTCAGAGCCCCGTGTTTGGATGGACCGTCTCCAGAGTGTGCCACGAGAAGTAATCCTGCTTTGCTGCCGCAAGGGGGGGGGGGAGAATGTTCGCGCCACAAGGGCGCTTAGTTCCGAGCGGCAGTGTAAGAGCGAGCGCTTGCACTCCCGCTCTCCGTTGGCTCTCCCGCTCCGGCAAAACCTACCACTCCGCGGTCCCGGCCTCTTTTTCCTCTTAGTCTTAAGTTAATCTTAAAATTGAAGTGTGCCAATAAAGTGCATATTCTGTGAAGTCGAGTTCGCCGCCGTTTTTCTTCGTTTTGGACTTGTGGGAATTCCAGCCAACAACAACCACAACTTCTACGGCCACCATCCCGCCACGAAAGCCGGCCTTTTTTGGATAACTCCGCCCACTCCATTTCAATAACCAAAATAACAACAATGGACAAGGCCAATATAGAGGAAATAACTATAGAGGCCGTGGTAACTCAAATCGAGGCCATAACAACAACAACCAAGGCAATGTCCGAATTGCCGAGAACACATCGGGAAATTCCCAAAATACATCGGGAAACTCCCAGAACCCTTATGTGAATACTCAGAATTAAAAGAAGCCAGAGTTCATACCATTAATCTCAGTCAGAATATATTCGTTTCATTTACTTTCTTTCTAATAGACACTGGTGCAGACATTTCAGTTTTAAAAGAGACTTCGGATATTTTTGAAAATATCCAAGATTACAATATTATCGACATAAAGGGACTAAGTCAAGAAATAACCAAATCCAAAGGATTAATTTCAATTGAAATACATACAAACAAGTATATAGTTCCACACGATTTTCATATCGTAAGTTTCCAGTTTCCCATTCCATGCGATGGAATATTAGGCATCGATTTCATAAAAAAATAAAACTGTCAACTAGACTTCAAGCCTTCTGAAGATTGGCTTATAATTAGACCCAATAATCTAAAATACCCAATTAACGTACCAATTGCTCACAGTTCTGGCAACAATTCAATTCTTCTGCCAGCAAGATCCCAAGTTATAAGGAAAATTCAATTAAACTCTCAAGAAGACAGTGTACTAATTCCAAATCAGGAAATTCAGCATGGTATTTACATTGCAAATACCATAGCAACGTCAAGTAACGCTTTCATACGGTTACTTAATACGACGAACACTGACCAAGTAGTCAGTACAGATAACCTAATATATGAATCACTTTCGAACTACGATGTAGTCCATACAAATCTTGACAATAGAGAAAAAGCAGTGTTGTGTCAACTTTCGAAAAATTTCCTCCTCAGTTCAAGTCAAAGTTTTCCAGCTTATGCATCCAGTATAGTGATATATTCGGACTGGGAACCGAGTCAATATCAACAAATAATTTCTATAGACAAAAACTGAGATTAAAAGATGGCGAACCAGTATACATAAAGAATTATCGAAGCCCACACAGTCAGATTGATGAGATACAAAAACAAGTTAATTTTCGACGGGATCGTTGAACCATCAGTATCCGAATATAACAGCCCATTATTACTCGTTCCTAAGAAATCATCCCCAGGGTCAAATGCAAAGAAATGGCGATTAGTGATTGACTATCGTCAGATTAATACAAAATTACTATCTGATAAATTCCCATTACCTAGAATATATATTTTTCATGTCTTGACTTAATGTCAGGATTCCATCAAATTGAACTAGAAGAAAGTTCAAGAGATATAACGTCTTTTTCAACGAGCGATGGCTCATATCGCCTCACGCGATTACCTTTTGGACTTAAAATAGCTCCTAATTCATTTCAGAGAATGATGACTTTTGCATTCTCTGGTCTGGAATCTACCCAAGCATTCCTTTATATGGCTGATTTAATTGTAATCGGTTGTTTCGCAAAATGCTTAAGAACTTAACAGATGTTTTTGAGAAATGTAAGAAAATATAACCTGAAAATGCATCCAGAAAAATTCTCATTTTTTATGCATGACGTGACTTTTCTAGGTCATAAATGCACTGATAAAGGAATACTTCCAGATGACAAGAAATACGATGTCATTATGAACTACCCAGTTCCGCATGACGCGGACAATGCTAGACGATTCGTAGCCTTTTGTAATTATTATAGGCGTTTTATAAAAAACTTCGCCGATTATTCACGGCACATAACTAGATTATGTAAAAAGAATGTTCCTTTCGAATGGACAGATGATTGTCAAAATGCATTTGAGTATCTAAAAACAAAACTCGTGGAACCCACCTTACTTCAATATCCAGATTTCTCTAAAGAATTCTGTATAATTACAGATGTAATCAAACAAGCAAACAAGGACTCCAACTTCCCATTATGCATCCAGAGCGTTCACTAAAGGAGAGAGTAATAAGTGTACTACTGAGCAGGAATTAACTGAAATACATTGAGCAATACTTCATTTTAGACCATATATATATGGAAAGCACTTCTTAATAAAAACCGACCATAGACCTTTAACCTATCTATTCTCGATGATCAATTCCAGTTCAAAACTGACGCGTATGAGGCTCGAATTAGCAGAGTATGACTTCACAGTCGAATATTTGAAGGGTAAAGATAATTATGTAGCCAATGCGTTTTCAAGAATAACCATCAAGGAACTGCAAAACATAACCGGTAACATTAAAAAAGTCACTACGAGATATCAAAATAGACAGAAAATCCGCGCGGAAAACACAGAAATAGAATTGCCCAGGCAAACTATTGATCAAGCTTCTAAGCCTAACGTTTACGACGTCATAAACAATGACGAAGTACGTAAAGTAGTCCCCTTGCAGATTAAAGATATGCTATGTTTCCTTAAGCATGGTAAGAAAATAATCGCGAGATATGATGTGAGCGATTTATATACTAATGGAGTTATTATTATTATTATTATTAGGTCAATTTTTCCAAAGGCTTGCAACGCAAGCCGGTATGAATAATATCAGCCACATAAAATTGACACCGTGGGAAAATATCTTTGAAAATATTTCAATAGATAATTTCAAATTAATGGGCAATAAAACATTAAAATCATTAAGAGTAGCGCTACTCAAACCGGTGACCCAAATAAAATGTCTAAAGGACAAAGAAGCTGTTCTGTCTAAATTTCATGATGATCCTGTCCAAGGAGGTCACACTGGCATATCGAAAACTTTGGCCAAAGTACGAAGACGTTATTACTGGAAAGGTATGTCTAAAGATATAACTGAGTACGTAAAAGTGTCCTAAATGTCAGAAATCGAAAGTTACATCTCCTACAAAGACCCCTTTAACGATAACAGACCCACTAATAAATGCCTTCGACAGAATGATAGTGGACACTTCCACTTCCCAAATCAGAACATGGTAATGAATATGTTGTCACTTTAATATGGGATTTAACAAAATATTTAGTTGCCATACCAATTGCAAACAAAAATGCAACAACTGTTGCTAAAGCAATTTTCGAATCTTTTGTTCTGAAGTGCGGTCCAATGAAGACGTTCATTACGGACATGGGAACAGAATATAAGAATTCAATTATAAATGATCTGTGCAAATATTTGAAAATTGAAAATATAACATCTACAGCACACCACCACCAGACAGTTGGAACAATAGAAAGAAGTCATAGAACTTTTAATGAGTATATACGATCATACATATCGGTGGATAAAACTGATTGAGACGTATGGCTTCCATATTTTGTTTTTTGTTTCAACACGACCCCCTCTATGGCACATAGTTATTGTCCATATGAGCTAGTTTTTGGTAAGACAAGTAATCTACCAAAACAATTTAATAGCAAAGATAACATAGAACCTATATATAATATAGATGACTATGATAAGGAGAGTAAATATAGATTAGAGGTAGCTTATAAAAGAGCTAGAGTTATGTTAAAAGCAAATAAGAATAGAAATAAATTACTATATAATCAGAAAGTAAGGGATATAGATATATCCGTAGGTGATCAAGTTCTGTTAAAAAACGAAACAGGTCATAAGTTAGATCCTAAATATACAGGTCCGTATAAAATAACGGAAATAAGTGATAGAGATAACATAGTAATAACAAATCATAAAAGTAAGACAGTTCATAAGGATAGACTAAAAATCTTTATTTCATAAATTGTACTTAGTAGGGCCATACGAAGATAAAAACATACATAGCTACACCCATACGAAGATAAAAACATATATAGCTACACACATACATAATTCCATACATACTTACATTATTAAAATACAATTTAAAATTTTTTTTTTCTTTTTGCGAGACTAACAGAGGTGTATCAAATCTAATATTTTTAACTAATAGTCGTATTGACTGATACGGAGTTAGACGGCCCTAAAAATCGATTGCTGGGTTGAGAGGTCGTTGCGTCGCAGGCGGGATCTGCTAGAAATCCGAGTCAATCCCCCAGCGAGGATATTTGGGTGCGACGACAGTTTTTCTTTGTAGGACTCTTTTTGCTTCTGAATTTTGTCTTTCACTGCGAGGATGCCCAAATCCCGGTGGATGTTTTCGTTGCGAACATACCAAGGTGCCCCAGTGATAGTTCTCAAGATTTTTGATTGTGCGCGCTGTATGATATCTATGTTGCTGCTGCTCGCGTTCCCCTACAGCTGAGAGCCATACGTCCAGATTCGCTTTAGGACTGAAGTGTAGAGTAGTAACTTGTAGTCCAGGCACAGTGGCGATCGTGAGTTTATGATCCAGTGGAGCCTGCTGGCTTTCAGTTTCAGGTGCATCTTCTGGATTCGATGTGCTGGCGCCAGGTTAGTCGTCTGTCAAGGTGGACGCCAAGGTATGTTACTTCGTTAGCGTGGGGGATCTGCATACCGTTAAGTGAAAGCGGAGGGCATGTTTGTCTATTGAGAGTAAACATTACATATTTAGGTAGGTAGGTATAAGTGGTGAGGCCCCCTGGGGCCTCCAATTAGAGCTAGGCTCCTTTTTGATCCACTTCCCCTGTTCATTGTTCGTTGTCGCGCTAGTACCATCCCGATTCAGTGAGGAAGTTTAGGATTGCCGACAACTTCAGCTCGCCTACACTGTCCAGTGACTCCAACTGTCGGGCTTCAAAATGGCGTAATCTTTTGTAGTTTAGTGCCGGGCAGAAACATAGCAGGTGTTCCGGAGTCTCTTGCTCCGTTGTTTGCTTGCAGCTTCTGCAGGTCGTGTTGTGTGGCAGTCCCATTTTCATTGCGTGCGATCCAATCGCCCAGTGACCTGTGGTGACTGCTGTGAGCCTGCTGATATCCCTCTTGCTGTTGGATAGCAGCTCTTTCGTTCGATTTTTGTCAAAAGTCGGCCAACATTGTGTTGATCTTCTACACTCCTCTGTCCTCCTTGACCATTCCTTGTTGGCTGTCTGCTTGAAATGGTCGTGGATTCTTGTTTGGATCGAGTTTAGGGATATTGGTATTTCTGCATCAGTGCTAGGCTCTGCGGAGCCTGCTCTCGCTTGTTCATCCGCTTTCTCATTACCTGGGATGTCGTTGTGTCCTGGCACCCAGGTTACTTGAACCGTGTTTTCGTGTGCAAGATTATTTAGGGCTACCTTGCATTCAGCCACAAGCTTTGACGTGGTTTTCACGGAAGCTAGGGATTTGATAGCCGCCTGGCTGTCCAAGTAGATCCGTATGGTGGTATCGCTGAGTCCTCGTCTTAATGAAAGCTTAGCTGCTTCCCTTATGGCGAGTAGTTCAGCCTGAAAGACCGTCGCCGAGTCTGAGAGACTAAAGGTCTCTTCAATCCCCCAGTGCTCGGCGAAGATCCCAGCCCCTACTCCACAGCTCATCTTAGAGCCATCGGTGTAGAGGGATACCTCGTTCTCTACGGTTACTCTTTCCATGCTCCAGTCTTCCCTCGTTGGGTACGAGGTTGTGAAACCATTTCCGAAGTGCATCTCTGTTGTCATGTAGTCCATTCTTACGTTTGTGTCCATTTTAATGCTCTCAAGTATCCTACCGTGACCTGTGCCGTGTTCCTTCCAGCAGTAGCTTGCCTTCAGTCTTACTGCACTCTGCGCGGCAGTGTCCTTAACGAACAGTTCTATCGGCATTATGTTGAGGATGGCATTTAGAGCAGCCGCGGGGCATGAGCGTAACGCTCCCGTGGCTCCTGCGCATGCCGCTCGCTGTATTCTAGTGAGCTTCGCTATGTTGTAGGCTCTGGTTAGTGCTGGCCACCATACCAGGGTCCCTTATGTAAGAATTGGCCTTACTACCGCTGTGTAGAGCCATAAATTAATCTTTGGATGCAACCCCCAGTTGTTCCCAAACATTTTCCTACAGGAGTAGAAAGCAATGCTTGCTGCCCTAACGCGCCTGTCATTATGCCACTGATAACGTCAGGAAAGGGTCCTGATACTAGCAGTACTACGTCGTCTGCGTAGGCCACTGCTTTGATGCATCCCATATTGAGCTCTTCCAATATGGTGTTCATATTTATTAGCCAGAGTAGAGGTGACAGTACTCCGCCCTGAGGTGTGCCACTCAGTTCAGCAGTGATCAACCTACTCGTCAGCATAACCCCTATCCACTCTCTGATGCCTTCCTCAATGCCTAACAAGTTGAGGGAGCTCAGGATGGAATCGGCTTTTACGTTGTTAAACGCGCCTTCTATGTCTAGGAAGGCGGCCATTGTATACTGTTTATATCGTAGTGCCCCACTACTACATGTAGTGCAGTCTCTGTCGACCTGCCTTTCCGGTATGCGTGCTGCGCATCCGAGAAGCCATCTTTCTCCAGTTTCTCTCGGATGTGAACTTCCAGGAGTCTCTCTAGTGTCTTCAGGATGAAGGAGGTAAGGCTAATCGGCCTGTAATCCTTTGCTAGGCATATGGCCCATTCTTCATGGTTTAGGTATAAAAACGACTTTCGCTTCCCTCCACTGGAGTGGAATATACGTCAGTCTAATGCAAGCCTTGTATATGGCTTTCAGCTATCTACAGATACTGTCTTTGGCTGTCTGTAGCATTGCCGGTATTATGCCGCCTGGGCCCGGGCTTTTGTACCTTTCGAAGGAGTCTATTGCCCACCGGATTTTCTCAGTGGTAATGATGTCCTTCGTTGACGTTCCTATCTGTTCTTCCCCCTTCGTGTTCCTTGATCTCTTGCAAGTTTCTTGGAAAGTGGGTGTCAACTTGCAACTCCAGCGACTCCTCTATCGTCGTTGTTGACGTGCCGTCTGCCCTGTTAATCAGGGTGGGGCTTGTGTATTCTTTGGCGAGAATCTTGCTTAGTCTCGCAGTATCCTTTACGCCTTCCAGTGCCTCGCAGTAGCTCTGCCATGAGTCCTTTTTGGCCTCATAAATCGCTTTCTTGTACGCTCTCTGCGACTCCTTGTATGGTTCCCATTCCTTGATACCATAACTGGTGTTGAAGGACTTCCGCGCCCTTCTCCTGAGATCGCTGAGCTCTTTCGTCCACCATGTTGGATACTTCTTCCTTGAGAATGTGATCTTACAAGTCTCTTGGAAGGCAATGTTCAGTATGTTGGTGAGGTCCTCTACTTCCTTGTCGAGGGCCTCAGGGGAGGATTGTACCTTTATCCTCCTGCTGCCAACTTTCGATTGAACAATTTCACTGAATTTGCCCCAATCCGCTTTACGTGGGTTTCTTTTTGGTACCTGATTGCTAACCTGTACCGCTAGATCGAAGAAGATATATCTATGGTCGGAGAAGGAGTGTTGGGTCGATACTCTCCAGTTCTCTACCTTGTAATTGCGCTGTTCAATTTTTAAGGTGATGTCTAGCACCTCTTCCCAGCCCTGGAAATTACCTGTGCTGGGAAAAATGAATGTCGGCGTCTTACCTCTGTTACATATTGTAACGTTGCGACAAATAATGTTATCAAAAAGTGACTCACCATTTTCATTTGTTTCCGAGCTTCCGCAGAGCTTGTGCCTTGCATTGGCATCACATCCTAGCACTAGGGTCGTCTTAGTGTCTTCAGCCCTTTGCAGCAGCTTGACCACCGGCTAAGGCGGTGCCGGTTCGTCATGGGCCATGTATGCCGAAGCTATCAGCACTCCGCTCCCATCCACCGTCACGAATCTGGCCACTGCTAGGTCAGGTGTGCTAAGATCGGGACAGAGAAAAGCATTAAAGTGGTTTTTTATTACTATGCATGCTCTCGGCCTACCATTCGAGTTGGTGCACAGTAGTGTGTATCCGGGGATCCTAAGACCAGTGACTTGCTCGTCCCTGGTCAAAGGCTCCTGTATCAGGCCGATGTCGATATCCCTCTCCCTCAGAAGGATCGTGAGATTGCTTGAAGCGTGCGTGCTGCGCTTCAAGTTAATCTGCACTATGCTCGACATCGATCATCCACCAGAGCCATAGCCAGACTGTCTCTGACCACTTCGCTGAACTTCTTCGCCTTGCTGACGAAGCTAGTCACTCTCGGCTTACCCTGCGGGTCCTTCGCCCTCTTAGGTGCGCTCTCGCTCACATCTTGCGAACGATTGCGCTTTGCCTGGGTGGGCTGGACTGCCACGGGGTTTTCTGATGACTTTTGCATTCTCTGGTCTGGAACCTACCCAAGCATTCCTTTATATGGATGATTTAATTGTAATCGGTTGTTTCGCAAAACATATGCTTAAGAACTTAACAGATGTTTTTGAGAAATGTAAGAAAATATAACCTGAAATTGCATCCAGAAAAATGCTAATTTTTTATGCATGACGTGACTTTTCTAGGTCATAAATGCACTGATAAAGGAATACTTCCAGATGACAAGAAATACGATGTCATTATGAACTACCCAGTTCCGCATGACGCGGACAATGCTAGACGATTCGTAGCCTTTTGTAATTATTATAGGCGTTTTATAAAAAACTTCGCCGATTATTCACGGCACATAACTAGATTATGTAAAAAGAATGTTCCTTTCGAATGGACAGATGATTGTCAAAATGCATTTGAGTATCTAAAAACAAAACTCGTGGAACCCACCTTACTTCAATATCCAGATTTCTCTAAAGAATTCTGTATAATTACAGATGTAATCAAACAAGCAAACAAGGACTCCAACTTCCCATTATGCATCCAGAGCGTTCACTAAAGGAGAGAGTAATAAGTGTACTACTGAGCAGGAATTAACTGAAATACATTGAGCAATACTTCATTTTAGACCATATATATATGGAAAGCACTTCTTAATAAAAACCGACCATAGACCTTTAACCTATCTATTCTCGATGATCAATTCCAGTTCAAAACTGACGCGTATGAGGCTCGAATTAGCAGAGTATGACTTCACAGTCGAATATTTGAAGGGTAAAGATAATTATGTAGCCAATGCGTTTTCAAGAATAACCATCAAGGAACTGCAAAACATAACCGGTAACATTAAAAAAGTCACTACGAGATATCAAAATAGACAGAAAATCCGCGCGGAAAACACAGAAATAGAATTGCCCAGGCAAACTATTGATCAAGCTTCTAAGCCTAACGTTTACGACGTCATAAACAATGACGAAGTACGTAAAGTAGTCCCCTTGCAGATTAAAGATATGCTATGTTTCCTTAAGCATGGTAAGAAAATAATCGCGAGATATGATGTGAGCGATTTATATACTAATGGAGTTATTATTATTATTATTATTAGGTCAATTTTTCCAAAGGCTTGCAACGCAAGCCGGTATGAATAATATCAGCCACATAAAATTGACACCGTGGGAAAATATCTTTGAAAATATTTCAATAGATAATTTCAAATTAATGGGCAATAAAACATTAAAATCATTAAGAGTAGCGCTACTCAAACCGGTGACCCAAATAAAATGTCTAAAAGACAAAGAAGCTGTTCTGTCCAAGGAGGTCACACTGGCATATCGAAAACTTTGGCCAAAGTACGAAGACGTTATTACTGGAAAGGTATGTCTAAAGATATAACTGAGTACGTAAAAGTGTCCTAAATGTCAGAAATCGAAAGTTACATCTCCTACAAAGACCCCTTTAACGATAACAGACCCACTAATAAATGCCTTCGACAGAATGATAGTGGACACTTCCACTTCCCAAATCAGAACATGGTAATGAATATGTTGTCACTTTAATATGGGATTTAACAAAATATTTAGTTGCCATACCAATTGCAAACAAAAATGCAACAACTGTTGCTAAAGCAATTTTCGAATCTTTTGTTCTGAAGTGCGGTCCAATGAAGACGTTCATTACGGACATGGGAACAGAATATAAGAATTCAATTATAAATGATCTGTGCAAATATTTGAAAATTGAAAATATAACATCTACAGCACACCACCACCAGACAGTTGGAACAATAGAAAGAAGTCATAGAACTTTTAATGAGTATATACGATCATACATATCGGTGGATAAAACTGATTGAGACGTATGGCTTCCATATTTTGTCTTTTGTTTCAACACGACCCCCTCTATGGCACATAGTTATTGTCCATATGAGCTAGTTTTTGGTAAGACAAGTAATCTACCAAAACAATTTAATAGCAAAGATAACATAGAACCTATATATAAAAATATATATATATAATATAGATGACTATGCTAAGGAGAGTAAATATAGATTAGAGGTAGCTTATAAAAGAGCTAGAGTTATGTTAAAAGCAAATAAGAATAGAAATAAATTACTATATGATCAGAAAGTAAGGGATATAGATATATCCGTAGGTGATCAAGTTCTGTTAAAAAACGAAACAGGTCATAAGTTAGATCCTAAATATACAGGTCCGTATAAAATAACGGAAATAAGTGATAGAGATAACATAGTAATAACAAATAATAAAAGTAGACAGTTCATAAGGATAGACTAAAAATCTTTATTTCATAAATTGTACTTAGTAGGGCCATATGAAGATAAAAACATACATAGCTACACCCATACGAAGATAAAAACATATATATCTACACACATACATAATTCCATACATACTTACATTATTAAAATACAATATTAAAATTTTTTTTTTCTCTTTGCGAGACTAACAGAGGTGTATCAAATCTAATATTTTTAACTAACAGTCGTATTGACTGATACGGAGTTAGACGGCCCTAAAAATCGATTGCTGGGTTGAGAGGTCGTTGCGTCGCAGGCGGGATCTGCTAGAAATCCGAGTCAATCCCCCAGCGAGGATATTTGGGTGCGACGACAGTTTTTCTTTGTAGGACTCTTTTTGCTTCTGAATTTCGTCTTTCACTGCGAGGATGCCCAAATCCCGGTGGATGTTTTCGTTGCGAACATACCAAGGTGCCCCAGTGATAGTTCTCAAAATTTTTGATTGTGCGCGCTGTATGATATCTATGTTGCTGCTGCTCGCGTTCCCCTACAGCTGAGAGCCATACGTCCAGATTCGCTTTAGGACTGAAGTGTAGAGTAGTAACTTGTAGTCCAGGCACAGTGGCGATCGTGAGTTTATGATCCAGTGGAGCCTGCTGGCTTTCAGTTTCAGGTGCATCTTCTTGGATTCGATGTGCTGGCGCCAGGTTAGTCGTCTGTCAAGGTGGACGTCAAGGTATGTTACTTCGTTAGCTTGGGGGATCTGCATACCGTTAAGTGAAAGCGGAGGGCATGTTTGTCTATTGAGAGTAAACATTACATATTTAGGTAGGTAGGTATAAGTGGTGAGGCCCCCTGGGGCCTCCAATTAGAGCTAGGCTCCTTTTTGATCCACTCCCCCTGTTCATTGTTCGTTGTCGCGCTAGTACCATCCCGATTCAGTGAGGAAGTTTAGGATTGCCGACAACTTCAGCTCTCCTACACTGTCCAGTGACTCCAACTGTCGGGCTCCAAAATGGCGTAATCTTTTGTAGTTTAGTGCCGGGCAGAAACATAGCAGGTGTTCCGGAGTCTCTTGCTCCGTTGTTTGCTTGCAGCTTCTGCAGGTCGTGTTGTGTGGCAGTCCCATTTTCATTGCGTGCGATCCAATCGCCCAGTGACCTGTGGTGACTGCTGTGAGCCTGCTGATATCCCTCTTGCTGTTCGATAGCAGCTCTTTCGTTCGATTTTTGTCAAAAGTCGGCCAACATTGTCTTGATCTTCTACACTCCTGTGTCCTCCTTGACCATTCCTTGTTGGCTGTCTGCTTGAAATGGTCGTGGATTCTTGTTTGGATCGAGTTTAGGGATATTGGTATTTCTGCATCAGTGCTAGGCTCTGCGGAGCCTGCTCTCGCTTGTTCATCCGCTTTCTCATTACCTGGGATGTCGTTGTGTCCTGGCACCCAGGTTACTTGAACCGTGTTTTCGTGTGCAAGATTATTTAGGGCTACCTTGCATTCAGCCACAAGCTTTGACGTGGTTTTCACGGAAGCTAGGGATTTGATAGCCGCCTGGCTGTCCAAGTAGATCCGTATGGTGGTATCGCTGAGTCCTCGTCTTAATGAAAGCTTAGCTGCTTCCCTTATGGCGAGTAGTTCAGCCTGGAAGACCGTCGCCGAGTCTGAGAGACTAAAGGTCTCTTCAATCCCCCAGTGCTCGGCGAAGATCCCAGCCCCTACTCCACAGCTCATCTTAGAGCCATCGGTGTAGAGGGATACCTCGTTCTCTACGGTTACTCTTTCCATGCTCCAGTCTTCCCTCGTTGGGTACGAGGTTGTGAAACCATTTCCGAAGTGCATCTCCGTTGTCATGTAGTCCATTCTTACGTTTGTGTCCATTTTAATGCTCTCAAGTATCCTACCGTGACCTGTGCCGTGTTCCTTCCAGCAGTAGCTTGCCTTCAGTCTTACTGCACTCTGCGCGGCAGTGTCCTTAACGAACAGTTCTATCGGCATTATGTTGAGGATGGCATTTAGAGCAGCCGCGGGGCATGAGCGTAACGCTCCCGTGGCTCCTGCGCATGCCGCTCGCTGTATTCTAGTGAGCTTTGCTATGTTGTAGGCTCTGGTTAGTGCTGGCCACCATACCAGGGTCCCTTATGTAAGAATTGGCCTTACTACCGCTGTGTAGAGCCATAAATTAATCTTTGGATGCAACCCCCAGTTGTTCCCAAACATTTTCCTACAGGAGTAGAAAGCAATGCTTGCTGCCCTAACGCGCCTGTCATTATGCCACTGATAACGTCAGGAAAGGGTCCTGATACTAGCAGTACTACGTCGTCTGCGTAGGCCACTGCTTTGATGCATCCCATATTGAGCTCTTCCAATATGGTGTTCATATTTATTAGCCAGAGTAGAGGTGACAGTACTCCGCCCTGAGGTGTGCCACTCAGTTCAGCAGTGATCAACCTACTCGTCAGCATAACCCCTATCCACTCTCTGATGCCTTCCTCAATGCCTAACAAGTTGAGGGAGCTCAGGATGGAATCGGCTTTTACGTTGTTAAACGCGCCTTCTATGTCTAGGAAGGCGGCCATTGTATACTGTTTATATCGTAGTGCCCCACTACTACATGTAGTGCAGTCTCTGTCGACCTGCCTTTCTGGTATGCGTGCTGCGCATCCGAGAAGCCATCTTTCTCCAGTTTCTCTCGGATGTGAACTTCCAGGAGTCTCTCTAGTGTCTTCAGGATGAAGGAGGTAAGGCTAATCGGCCTGTAATCCTTTGCTAGGCATATGGCCCATTCTTCATGGTTTAGGTATAAAAACGACTTTCGCTTCCATCCACTGGAGTGGAATATACGTCAGTCTAATGCAAGCCTTGTATATGGCTTTCAGCTATCTACAGATACTGTCTTTGGCTGTCTGTAGCATTGCCGGTATTATGCCGCCTGGGCCCGGGCTTTTGTACCTTTCGAAGGAGTCTATTGCCCACCGGATTTTCTCAGTGGTAATGATGTCCTTCGTTGACGTTCCTATCTGTTCTTCCCCCTTCGTGTTCCTTGATCTCTTGCAAGTTTCTTGGAAAGTGGGTGTCAACTTGCAACTCCAGCGACTCCTCTATCGTCGTTGTTGACGTGCCGTCTGCCCTGTTAATCAGGGTGGGGCTTGTGTATTCTTTGGCGAGAATCTTGCTTAGTCTCGCAGTATCCTTTACGCCTTCCAGTGCCTCGCAGTAGCTCTGCCATGAGTCCTTTTTGGCCTCATAAATCGCTTTCTTGTACGCTCTCTGCGCCTCCTTGTATGGTTCCCATTCCTTGGTACCATAACTGGTGTTGAAGGACTTCCGCGCCCTTCTCCTGAGATCGCTGAGCTCTTTCGTCCACCATGTTGGATACTTCTTCCTTGAGAATGTGATCTTACAAGTCTCTTGGAAGGCAATGTTCAGTATGTTGGTGAGTTCCTCTACTTCCTTGTCGAGGGCCTCAGGGGAGGATTGTACCTTTATCCTCCTGCTGCCAACTTTCGATTGGACAATTTCACTGAATTTGCCCCAATCCGCTTTACGTGGGTTTCTTTTTGGTACCTGATTGCTAACCTGTACCGCTAGATCGAAGAAGATATATCTATGGTCGGAGAAGGAGTGTTGGGTCGATACTCTCCAGTTCTCTACCTTGTAATTGCGCTGTTCAATTTTTAAGGTGATGTCTAGCACCTCTTCCCAGCCCTGGAAATTACCTGTGCTGGGAAAAATGAATGTCGGCGTCTTACCTCTGTTACATATTGTAACGTTGCGACAAATAATGTTATCAAAAAGTGACTCACCATTTTCATTTGTTTCCGAGCTTCCGCAGAGCTTGTGCCTTGCATTGGCATCACATCCTAGCACTAGGGTCGTCTTAGTGTCTTCAGCCCTTTGCAGCAGCTTGACCACCGGCTAAGGCGGTGCCGGTTCGTCATGGGCCATGTATGCCGAAGCTATCAGCACTCCGCTCCCATCCACCGTCACGAATCTGGCCACTGCTAGGTCAGGTGTGCTAAGATCGGGACAGAGAAAAGCATTAAAGTGGTTTTTTATTACTATGCATGCTCTCGGCCTACCATTCGAGTTGGTGCACAGTAGTGTGTATCCGGGGATCCTAAGACCAGTGACTTGCTCGTCCCTGGTCAAAGGCTCCTGTATCAGGCCGATGTCGATATCCCTCTCCCTCAGAAGGATCGTGAGATTGCTTGAAGCGTGCGTGCTGCGCTTCAAGTTAATCTGCACTATGCTCGACATCGATCATCCACCAGAGCCATAGCCAGACTGTCTCTGACCACTTCGCTGAACTTCTTCGCCTTGCTGACGAAGCTAGTCACTCTCGGCTTACCCTGCGGGTCCTTCGCCCTCTTAGGTGCGCTCTCGCTCACATCTTGCGAACGATTGCGCTTTGCCTGGGTGGGCTGGACTGCCACGGGGTTTTCTGATGACTTTTGCATTCTCTGGTCTGGAACCTACCCAAGCATTCCTTTATATGGATGATTTAATTGTAATCGGTTGTTTCGCAAAACATATGCTTAAGAACTTAACAGATGTTTTTGAGAAATGTAAGAAAATATAACCTGAAATTGCATCCAAAAAAATGCTCATTTTTTATGCATGACGTGACTTTTCTAGGTCATAAATGCACTGATAAAGGAATACTTCCAGATGACAAGAAATACGATGTCATTATGAACTACCCAGTTCCGCATGACGCGGACAATGCTAGACGATTCGTAGCCTTTTGTAATTATTATAGGCGTTTTATAAAAAACTTCGCCGATTATTCACGGCACATAACTAGATTATGTAAAAAGAATGTTCCTTTCGAATGGACAGATGATTGTCAAAATGCATTTGAGTATCTAAAAACAAAACTCGTGGAACCCACCTTACTTCAATATCCAGATTTCTCTAAAGAATTCTGTATAATTACAGATGTAATCAAACAAGCAAACAAGGACTCCAACTTCCCATTATGCATCCAGAGCGTTCACTAAAGGAGAGAGTAATAAGTGTACTACTGAGCAGGAATTAACTGAAATACATTGAGCAATACTTCATTTTAGACCATATATATATGGAAAGCACTTCTTAATAAAAACCGACCATAGACCTTTAACCTATCTATTCTCGATGATCAATTCCAGTTCAAAACTGACGCGTATGAGGCTCGAATTAGCAGAGTATGACTTCACAGTCGAATATTTGAAGGGTAAAGATAATTATGTAGCCAATGCGTTTTCAAGAATAACCATCAAGGAACTGCAAAACATAACCGGTAACATTAAAAAAGTCACTACGAGATATCAAAATAGACAGAAAATCCGCGCGGAAAACACAGAAATAGAATTGCCCAGGCAAACTATTGATCAAGCTTCTAAGCCTAACGTTTACGACGTCATAAACAATGACGAAGTACGTAAAGTAGTCCCCTTGCAGATTAAAGATATGCTATGTTTCCTTAAGCATGGTAAGAAAATAATCGCGAGATATGATGTGAGCGATTTATATACTAATGGAGTTATTATTATTATTATTATTAGGTCAATTTTTCCAAAGGCTTGCAACGCAAGCCGGTATGAATAATATCAGCCACATAAAATTGACACCGTGGGAAAATATCTTTGAAAATATTTCAATAGATAATTTCAAATTAATGGGCAATAAAACATTAAAATCATTAAGAGTAGCGCTACTCAAACCGGTGACCCAAATAAAATGTCTAAAAGACAAAGAAGCTGTTCTGTCCAAGGAGGTCACGCTGGCATATCGAAAACTTTGGCCAAAGTACGAAGACGTTATTACTGGAAAGGTATGTCTAAAGATATAACTGAGTACGTAAAAGTGTCCTAAATGTCAGAAATCGAAAGTTACATCTCCTACAAAGACCCCTTTAACGATAACAGACCCACTAATAAATGCCTTCGACAGAATGATAGTGGACACTTCCACTTCCCAAATCAGAACATGGTAATGAATATGTTGTCACTTTAATATGGGATTTAACAAAATATTTAGTTGCCATACCAATTGCAAACAAAAATGCAACAACTGTTGCTAAAGCAATTTTCGAATCTTTTGTTCTGAAGTGCGGTCCAATGAAGACGTTCATTACGGACATGGGAACAGAATATAAGAATTCAATTATAAATGATCTGTGCAAATATTTGAAAATTGAAAATATAACATCTACAGCACACCACCACCAGACAGTTGGAACAATAGAAAGAAGTCATAGAACTTTTAATGAGTATATACGATCATACATATCGGTGGATAAAACTGATTGAGACGTATGGCTTCCATATTTTGTCTTTTGTTTCAACACGACCCCCTCTATGGCACATAGTTATTGTCCATATGAGCTAGTTTTTGGTAAGACAAGTAATCTACCAAAACAATTTAATAGCAAAGATAACATAGAACCTATATATAATATAGATGACTATGCTAAGGAGAGTAAATATAGATTAGAGGTAGCTTATAAAAGAGCTAGAGTTATGTTAAAAGCAAATAAGAATAGAAATAAATTACTATATGATCAGAAAGTAAGGGATATAGATATATCCGTAGGTGATCAAGTTCTGTTAAAAAACGAAACAGGTCATAAGTTAGATCCTAAATATACAGGTCCGTATAAAATAACGGAAATAAGTGATAGAGATAACATAGTAATAACAAATAATAAAAGTAGACAGTTCATAAGGATAGACTAAAAATCTTTATTTCATAAATTGTACTTAGTAGGGCCATATGAAGATAAAAACATACATAGCTACACCCATACGAAGATAAAAACATATATATCTACACACATACATAATTCCATACATACTTACATTATTAAAATACAATATTAAAATTTTTTTTTCTCTTTGCGAGACTAACAGAGGTGTATCAAATCTAATATTTTTAACTAACAGTCGTATTGACTGATACGGAGTTAGACGGCCCTAAAAATCGATTGCTGGGTTGAGAGGTCGTTGCGTCGCAGGCGGGATCTGCTAGAAATCCGAGTCAATCCCCCAGCGAGGATATTTGGGTGCGACGACAGTTTTTCTTTGTAGGACTCTTTTTGCTTCTGAATTTCGTCTTTCACTGCGAGGATGCCCAAATCCCGGTGGATGTTTTCGTTGCGAACATACCAAGGTGCCCCAGTGATAGTTCTCAAAATTTTTGATTGTGCGCGCTGTATGATATCTATGTTGCTGCTGCTCGCGTTCCCCTACAGCTGAGAGCCATACGTCCAGATTCGCTTTAGGACTGAAGTGTAGAGTAGTAACTTGTAGTCCAGGCACAGTGGCGATCGTGAGTTTATGATCCAGTGGAGCCTGCTGGCTTTCAGTTTCAGGTGCATCTTCTTGGATTCGATGTGCTGGCGCCAGGTTAGTCGTCTGTCAAGGTGGACGTCAAGGTATGTTACTTCGTTAGCTTGGGGGATCTGCATACCGTTAAGTGAAAGCGGAGGGCATGTTTGTCTATTGAGAGTAAACATTACATATTTAGGTAGGTAGGTATAAGTGGTGAGGCCCCCTGGGGCCTCCAATTAGAGCTAGGCTCCTTTTTGATCCACTCCCCCTGTTCATTGTTCGTTGTCGCGCTAGTACCATCCCGATTCAGTGAGGAAGTTTAGGATTGCCGACAACTTCAGCTCTCCTACACTGTCCAGTGACTCCAACTGTCGGGCTCCAAAATGGCGTAATCTTTTGTAGTTTAGTGCCGGGCAGAAACATAGCAGGTGTTCCGGAGTCTCTTGCTCCGTTGTTTGCTTGCAGCTTCTGCAGGTCGTGTTGTGTGGCAGTCCCATTTTCATTGCGTGCGATCCAATCGCCCAGTGACCTGTGGTGACTGCTGTGAGCCTGCTGATATCCCTCTTGCTGTTCGATAGCAGCTCTTTCGTTCGATTTTTGTCAAAAGTCGGCCAACATTGTCTTGATCTTCTACACTCCTCTGTCCTCCTTGACCATTCCTTGTTGGCTGTCTGCTTGAAATGGTCGTGGATTCTTGTTTGGATCGAGTTTAGGGATATTGGTATTTCTGCATCAGTGCTAGGCTCTGCGGAGCCTGCTCTCGCTTGTTCATCCGCTTTCTCATTACCTGGGATGTCGTTGTGTCCTGGCACCCAGGTTACTTGAACCGTGTTTTCGTGTGCAAGATTATTTAGGGCTACCTTGCATTCAGCCACAAGCTTTGACGTGGTTTTCACGGAAGCTAGGGATTTGATAGCCGCCTGGCTGTCCAAGTAGATCCGTATGGTGGTATCGCTGAGTCCTCGTCTTAATGAAAGCTTAGCTGCTTCCCTTATGGCGAGTAGTTCAGCCTGGAAGACCGTCGCCGAGTCTGAGAGACTAAAGGTCTCTTCAATCCCCCAGTGCTCGGCGAAGATCCCAGCCCCTACTCCACAGCTCATCTTAGAGCCATCGGTGTAGAGGGATACCTCGTTCTCTACGGTTACTCTTTCCATGCTCCAGTCTTCCCTCGTTGGGTACGAGGTTGTGAAACCATTTCCGAAGTGCATCTCCGTTGTCATGTAGTCCATTCTTACGTTTGTGTCCATTTTAATGCTCTCAAGTATCCTACCGTGACCTGTGCCGTGTTCCTTCCAGCAGTAGCTTGCCTTCAGTCTTACTGCACTCTGCGCGGCAGTGTCCTTAACGAACAGTTCTATCGGCATTATGTTGAGGATGGCATTTAGAGCAGCCGCGGGGCATGAGCGTAACGCTCCCGTGGCTCCTGCGCATGCCGCTCGCTGTATTCTAGTGAGCTTTGCTATGTTGTAGGCTCTGGTTAGTGCTGGCCACCATACCAGGGTCCCTTATGTAAGAATTGGCCTTACTACCGCTGTGTAGAGCCATAAATTAATCTTTGGATGCAACCCCCAGTTGTTCCCAAACATTTTCCTACAGGAGTAGAAAGCAATGCTTGCTGCCCTAACGCGCCTGTCATTATGCCACTGATAACGTCAGGAAAGGGTCCTGATACTAGCAGTACTACGTCGTCTGCGTAGGCCACTGCTTTGATGCATCCCATATTGAGCTCTTCCAATATGGTGTTCATATTTATTAGCCAGAGTAGAGGTGACAGTACTCCGCCCTGAGGTGTGCCACTCAGTTCAGCAGTGATCAACCTACTCGTCAGCATAACCCCTATCCACTCTCTGATGCCTTCCTCAATGCCTAACAAGTTGAGGGAGCTCAGGATGGAATCGGCTTTTACGTTGTTAAACGCGCCTTCTATGTCTAGGAAGGCGGCCATTGTATACTGTTTATATCGTAGTGCCCCACTACTACATGTAGTGCAGTCTCTGTCGACCTGCCTTTCCGGTATGCGTGCTGCGCATCCGAGAAGCCATCTTTCTCCAGTTTCTCTCGGATGTGAACTTCCAGGAGTCTCTCTAGTGTCTTCAGGATGAAGGAGGTAAGGCTAATCGGCCTGTAATCCTTTGCTAGGCATATGGCCTATTCTTCATGGTTTAGGTATAAAAACGACTTTCGCTTCCCTCCACTGGAGTGGAATATACGTCAGTCTAATGCAAGCCTTGTATATGGCTTTCAGCCATCTACAGATACTGTCTTTGGCTGTCTGTAGCATTGCCGGTATTATGCCGCCTGGGCCCGGGCTTTTGTACCTTTCGAAGGAGTCTATTGCCCACCGGATTTTCTCAGTGGTAATGATGTCCTTCGTTGACGTTTCTATCTGTTCTTCCCCCTTCGTGTTCCTTGATCTCTTACAAGTTTCTTGGAAAGTGGGTGTCAACTTGCAACTCCAGCGACTCCTCTATCGTCGTTGTTGACGTGCCGTCTGCCCTGTCAATCAGGGTGGGGCTTGTGTGTTCTTTGGCGAGAATCTTGCTTAGTCTCGCAGTATCCTTTACGCCTTCCAGTGCCTCGCAGTAGCTCTGCCATGAGTCCTTTTTGGCCTCATAAATCGCTTTCTTGTACGCTCTCTGCGCCTCCTTGTATGGTTCCCATTCCTTGGTACCATAACTGGTGTTGAAGGACTTCCGCGCCCTTCTCCTGAGATCGCTGAGCTCTTTCGTCCAACATGTTGGATACTTCTTCCTTGAGAATGTGATCTTACAAGTCTCTTGGAAGGCAATGTTCAGTATGTTAGTGAGGTCCTCTACTTCCTTGTCGAGGGCCTCAGGGGAGGATTGTACCTTTATCCTCCTGCTGCCAACTTTCGATTGGACAATTTCACTGAATTTGCCCCAATCCGCTTTACGTGGGTTTCTTTTTGGTACCTGATTGCCAACCTGTACCGCTAGATCGAAGAAGATATATCTATGGTCGGAGAAGGAGTGTTGGGTCGATACTCTCCAGTTCTCTACCTTGTAATTGCGCTGTTCAATTTTTAAGGTGATGTCTAGCACCTCTTCCCAGCCCTGGAAATTACCTGTGCTGGGAAAAATGAATGTCGGCGTCTTACCTCTGTTACATATTGTAACGTTGCGACAAATAATGTTATCAAAAAGTGACTCACCATTTTCATTTGTTTCCGAGCTTCCGCAGAGCTTGTGCCTTGCATTGGCATCACATCCTAGCACTAGGGTCGTCTTAGTGTCTTCAGCCCTTTGCAGCAGCTTGACCACCGGCTAAGGCGGTGCCGGTTCGTCATGGGCCATGTATGCCGAAGCTATCAGCACTCCGCTCCCATCCACCGTCACGAATCTGGCCACTGCTAGGTCAGGTGTGCTAAGATCGGGACAGAGAAAAGCATTAAAGTGGTTTTTTATTACTATGCATGCTCTCGGCCTACCATTCGAGTTGGTGCACAGTAGTGTGTATCCGGGGATCCTAAGACCAGTGACTTGCTCGTCCCTGGTCAAAGGCTCCTGTATCAGGCCGATGTCGATATCCCTCTCCCTCAGAAGGATCGTGAGATTGCTTGAAGCGTGCGTGCTGCGCTTCAAGTTATTCTGCACTATGCTCGACATCGATCGTACTTGGTGTTGTGTCGGGGGTCTTATCGTCGATGACCATATCGTCCAACAGCTTGTTGGTGTCATCGACCTCCTCCAGTAGCTCGTCTGGTTCGGCAAGGAAGACCCTGATCTTTGCCTTCCTTATTATGTCGGCTAACTTGGCCTCGATCACCTCCCACTTCTCCGACAGCAGGCGTCCGTCGTCGTGGTTCTCATCCACCAGAGCCATAGCCAGACTGTCTCTGACCACTTCGCTGAACTTCTTCGCCTTGCTGACGAAGCTAGTCACTCTCGGCTTACCCTGCGGGTCCTTCGCCCTCTTAGGTGCGCTCTCGCTCACATCTTGCGAACGATTGCGCTTTGCCTGGGTGGGCTGGACTGCCACGGGGTTTTCTGCCTTGTAGCTCTCAAATTCCGGGATCTCCGCAAGGAATTTGGCTTTGTCTGCTGCATCGCGGGGGTCGATCTTGCCCTCGGCCTCGTTCTTGGCTATCTTGCGCAGAATGAAGCGGGCGCTACCGACCATCGCCCGTCTTTGATGATGAGTCATCTTGCTCATGTCTCTGGTGGTGCCTTTATTGGGCCCACTGTTGTGGTCTGATTGGGGAGTGCTACTTGCTCTCCCATCGGATCTCGACTGAGTCGTAGTGTCTTGACTAGACACCGACGGCCCTTCTTCGTCGGTCCCCGATTTCTGATGAGACCCTGAGACCAGACTCAGCCTCAGTGTCTCCTCCTCGTCCATCATTGACTTCTTGTGGGATTTTTCCTCTCCCGGGAGGTGCGAAGCTCGGCGTTGGTTACTCATTCTTATTCATGATCGCCCGCTTTGCTCGGCTAGGCAAGCGCAGCGGGCCTAAGGGGGGTTGGGGCGTATGGGAGGGTCGACCGCAACTTTGCCCCAAAGCTGCGGTAAGGCATCTTACGACCTAGGGTTGCCCGGCCCTAGGAAGGCTCCGTGTGAACACAGCTGGATTTACCCCTCAGCTGCGAACCTGGAAGTCAGAGGGCACGGGTCGCGTAACACTCCTGACTTGAGGGGAGACAATTTAAAGACATGTCCAGGTCCGCCCGACTACCATTAGTCAGCGTACTCGGTTGGGACCTGCTTCCAGCCGCCCTCGCTTGAAGAGTATAGTCGCACTACCGATGGTGCACACAGTTACGGCAGATGACACAGCCATCTGTTGATCCCCCTGTGTACCCTATCGGCTGACGGCGTACATGTTTACACTTTTGTTCGTTTATTTTAATGCGCCAGCCACCTTTTCACTGCTATTATATGATTAGCCAGTTGGTTTATTGCTTGCGTTGGCATCTGGAGCGACTAAGGATAGCGGTATCGTCGGTATCGTAACGTTGACGTTGTTAGTTGTGCGTTCGTAGGAATATCCGCAGTATACAAAACATATAGACTTGGGCCGAGTGCGCTTCCCTGTGGAACTCCAGCTTCGATGATGTAGTCGCCCGAAGTAGCTGCGTTGCATCTCACGGAGAATGCCCTATTGTAGAGGTATGATTCCAGTAGCTTGTGGGTGTATGTTGGCAAATACGTTTTAATTTTATGCATGAGCCTATTAAGTCAAACTCGATCGAAAGCTGGATTTACGTCGAGCAAATAATAGAAGCTACAGTATTCTCGCTGATCGAAGGCTGAGCGTATTTCGGATGTTAATCTGTTCACTTGCTCGATGGTTCCGTGGTTTCTGCGGAAACCAAATTGGTGTGCCGGTATGATGTGCTTCCAGATGTGGTATTATGCGAGTTAACAAGCATTTTTCAAACAATTTAGACACAGAAGAGAGGAGGCTTATTGGTCTGTACGATGACGGAATTGTGTGGTCTTTTCCAGGCTTCGGTATCATTTTAATGATGGATTTCTTCCACTTTTTTGGGAAATAGCCAAGATTTATGATCCCATTAAATAGTTTGCAGACAACCTCTATAGCACATTTTGGAAGTTCGATCAGCATCTTTGGTGTCAGTAGGTCACCACCAGGAGCCTTTTTTGGCTTTAGCCCTCTTATGACTTTTTCGATTTCGTTCGGCCGGAATGAAGGTGCGGTTGGCTGGGGGGTAGCCTCTGGCTGGCTTATTGGCAGGAGGTATGAATTTGAGGCAGGGTTTGGCTGGAAGACACTTCGGAGATGTGTAGCGAATGTCTCAGCTCGGTCGAGCCCGAAGAGTTTCTTGTCGGGGTGATCGTTTCCATTGGGGCGCTAAGATTTGGGTGGGCCCTCCACAGGATACTTAGTGCTTGTTGACGAAAGATTATGGTCAAAAAACACAAAATATGGGTGAAAACGCTTCAGGGGTACCCGTAGCGCGCAAGGCATTGGCAGCGTTAAAATCGTGATTTTTATTGTTTTGAATAATTTTAAGACGCGAAAGGATGCGGAATCAAATGTTTATAGTCCAGAAATGCTTAAGCTATTAGTAATTCCCCCAATATAGGTTTATTGTTAGTCAAAATGTTAGAAAAATGATCCAAAAATAAAAAATCGAAATTTTTAAGAAAAATTTTTGTAAAAATTTCTTTTTAGATTTTTAAAAATATTTTTATTTAAGCAAACCAATCAAAATAAAGCAACAAAATTAAATAAACTTAAAAAAAGGTCGTTTTCTATGAGAAAATTCGATTTTTTCACTTTGATACCCTATAAATGCGCAAATGGGTGGGCGTGGCACATTGTTCACTTGATATATAAATTTCACATCAATTCACTGTCAAATGCCGTTTAAATTATTGGATTATCTTATTTGGTTCAAAAGTTATGATTTTAGCAACGCAAAATGAAAAAAGGCGCCACTGTGCGACGTCAGGCTGGAGGGGTATTCGGTTATTTCTGGGCTTTGAAGAAGCGTTAAAAGCACAGGCGAGTGGTCTGATGATAAGTCCGAGACTGCTTTGACACTTATTAGATTGCGAGGTATGTTTTTTGCCACCGCAAAATCAATAAGGTCTGGGAGCTTGCGTGGGTCAGTTAGCCAGTATGTGGGACTTCGAGGGGAAACATAGTCCAGTTTATTTCTTACATTTATAATTGCATTGTACAATTGCCTTCCTTTATGAGTCACTAGGCGTGATCCCCAGTGCGTGTATTTGGCATTGTAGTCTCCTGCGGCTATAAAACGATCCCCAAGTAAATTGTAGAAAATCATAAATTGTCCTTCCGAGACTGGGAAACGAGGAGGACAGTAAACGGTAGCGATTGAAAGGCTTCCGTTTCTTGACTGAATTTGTATCGATATGGCATGCAAAAAGTTTGTTGGAATCCTTTTGTGAAAATTGTATTTAATGCGTTCTCTGATTATGACTCCAGTTCCGACGTGGGCTTTTCCATCTGGATGATCGGTGCGGTAGATTGTATAGCCTCTTATTTAAAGGTTGTATTTGCTTGTTGCTGCCAAGAATTGTGACAATTCTAGTTTATGCCGTGAGACACCATTGGCGTTCCACATTGATATTCGTAGAGTCTGCATAGATTATTTAGACTGTTGTGCTACAAGCAGCTGTATTACCATGTTCTGGTTCTGAACTAGTGTTTGCATGGTCGTTTATATGAATGATATAAACTCCATCATACTTTGTTGGAGGGCAAGCATCATAGTTTCTGTTTGGCTATGTGGCTGTTCTGGGGCCTGTTGAGCGCTTTGTGAGTTAGGCTGAAATGGATTTTCCGTTCCAGATGGTAGAGCATCGGCATAGGAGAAGCCGTTGGTGGTGTTTAGGGGACCGAATGAGGACCTCGCAGCTTTGGCGAAGAAGACGTCTGGCGTAACTTTTGACGCAATGTACGCATTCTGCGGATTTTCGTTGCGCGTATCGGTCGCTTGACGCATGCGAACAGTCGCTCCTTGTACACCACACATCCTCTATAGTTTGCTTTATGGTTGCCTCCGCAGTTTCCACATTTCTTCACGGTACTGTCCTTGTTTGTAGTGCATTGAGCGGATTTGTGGGCAACTCCGCAAACTACACAGACAGCCCGAAAGGTGCAATATTAAAATAACTTCATAATATTACGTTATTTTTCAAAAGGAGGGAGATGTAGTATGCACTGTCCAACAATACGTAAAGGGTACACACTGTAACACTTTGTTGCAGTGTTTACATAATTCATGGTCCCGGTCATAAACTCTAAGTGGCCGAAATATGAACCGATCGCTATGGCTCAGGCCACACACAGAAAGTATTAGCGTCGGCATAATTGCAACATGAACGGACCGCATGTGCACACCCCTCGCGCTCCTCACATAAGAGAGGGCATATGTTTATATACATAAGTATATACATTGATAGACTTTAAGGAATACTTTAAGAACAGAATTCAAGCCTTCGAGCGGCACCATAGCTGCTCTTAAAAATCCAAATTAAATAAAGAAACATTTAACACAAACCAACCAACAATCTATTTACTTCACGTCACCTCACGCACCGTCTGCAGCAGCAGATCTTGTGCCGCTCTGCAGTGATTCAGGTTGAGTTGAATCAACTGCATGTCGTCCTTGGGGGGCCAGCACCGTCTGTTTCGGCCCGGCTACCGTTGCTGCCGGGTCTCTGGTTGGTCGCTCTGGGACCCGCGAGCTCCCTGGGACCACCAGGCTCCTTGCTGCATGCCGCTGCCCTGTGCCCTGGTTCGCCGTACTTAATGCAGCAGCAGCTCCTGTCCACCAGGCTCTTACACCGGATGGCGATGTGCCCGAGCTCTAGGCACCTGAAGCAGCGTGGGGGACCCTCGCACTCCCGCACCCTGCACCTCGTCCACCCTATGCGGATCTCGCCTCGCTTCCGCACCTCTTTCACCATAGAGCATGGCAGGCTGATCACAGCCGTTTAAGACGACCCGTACCCGGGGCGGAGGCTGCGGACCTTGACCACTCATTCACTGAGCTGGTACTGCTTCGTGAAGGCGGCACGGATCTCGCTGTCTGTCGTGATGGCGTCCAGGTTCCGGACTTCGAACACGGCGACTTTCGAGTCCTCCGTCAGGGCGTGCACTTCCGCCGCGTCGCCCAGGACCCGAGCGATACTGCCCTTAGTTACCTCCAGTAGCAGGTTGCCCCTGGCCGTTTGGCGCACCTTATTGACTGCTCCTCCGAGGTCTTTCAGCCGGCTGTCCTCTCTTCGCGTGACCAGCGCTAGGATTTCGCTATACGTTCTTCCTGCTGTCTCCACTATCACCGCCTCGGGGCGTGGTCTGCGCTGCTTCTTCTTGTTGATTACCGTGCTCTATGGGGTGCCGGTCTCGGCCTCGGCGGGCATTTCCGCCCTGGTACAGGAAGGGTGGTGCTAGAGTGCTCCTTTCGTAAAGAGCGGTTTTACAGCGCTACCGTTTTCCAACACTGGGCAACAGCTGGTCCGGTGATCAGCTGCCATGACAAGCACAATATGTGGGGGTGTCCACATTTGCGCACAACAAGAGAGTGCAGAGACGAATAAGAAAGCGAAGAGAAAGTTTCGGGAGCGAAAAGGATCCCCTCTTACCCCTGGCCGTCGCCCCTCTCGCCGGATCAGTGGATCGGGTAGGAGCCCTCCGCGCGCCGCCGGAGCCGGGCCTCGACGGGTGAGTTTTGAGACTGCGCTCCCAACTGCTGCTAGCACTTTCTACCCTAGGGGCACTACCGCACCGCGAGTTGTCGACGGAGCTCCCCGCGCGGGCAACCGTTGCCGAGGTTTCACACACCGTGTCCGTGTAAGATTGGGATGTAAAAGGGCGTCAATACTGTTTTTGACTAGTATACCCGCCCTCGGCCTACCTGTTGTGTTCGTGTATATAGTTGTGTAACCCCTAATTGCCACGTCAGAGATCTCTCCATCTCTTGCCAATGGCTCTTGTATAAGGCCGATTTCGATGTCCTTCTCCCGGAAAAAGACTACCTGATTCGCTGAAGCGTGGGGGCTCCGCTTCAGGTTGATCACGTTGAGGTACGACATTCGGCATCACTGTGGCGTTGTATCTGGAGTGACGCCGTCGATGATTAGGTCATTCAACAGTCTGTTGGTGTCATCGACTTCGTCTTCTAGGGCTTCGTCCGGCTCGGCCATAAAGACCTTCCTTATTCCGTACCGAACTTTGTGGTCGGATTTTTCCAGTTGCCCGAGGCATCGGCGGTTGATGCGGAACAAGAAAGGCTGACTTGTTTTCATATCCTTTGCAGCTTTGAGTATGGCCCAGTCTTCCATATCGACATTTGGGTTCTGAGCTCGCAGAGTCTTGAGCACCGTGTCATGGCTACCCAGCCCCTTTGGGAGCCAGATGCGAGCTCTGGGCCTCCTCGAGATATCCTTTGCGGGGACTAGCTTAATGCGTAGCCCTTTCCACCAGGAAGTCCTTCGAAGACTCATCGTCACACCTGATCACCCGATGCCCACTAACCATGTCTGAGGAATCAAAGGAGGGTGTCGGACCAGGTGGCGTTGAGCTCGTCTACCAGGGCCATGGCAAGGCTGTTTCTAGCCACCTTTCCGGCCTGACAAACGACGTAGCTCTCGGAGCCCGCTTAGCATCCTCTGCCCTCTTCAGAGCGCTCTCGCTTACCACTTGGGAGCGAATTCGCTTCGCCAGGGGAGGAAGGAATGCTTCCGGGTGCTCCTTTTTATATTTATCAAAGTCCTCGATTACTGCCTGGAAGCGGGCCTTGTCGTCTTTGTCGCGATGGTCAGCTTTGCCCTCTTCTTCATTTTTGGCTATCTTAGCCAGAATGAAGCGGGCCTTGTTGACCTGCGCCTTCCTCTGCTGGTGGGTTAACTATTTTGGCTTAACCTTGGCGTTTGAGGAGTGCTCGACTTGGCACTACCCACCGAAATCGACGGAGTCAGCGTCTCGTCATCCGAGCTCAACAACTCATCTTCGTCGATTTCGGAGAAGGTTCGGAGTTTGGCCTACCCCACGAGGTCCGAAGCGGATTTTGTAGTTGTGTCCATTTTTATAAACGCCCGCGTTGCTCGACAAGGTGAGCGCGACGGGCCTGAGGGGTTTCGGGATTTGAAGATGGTCGGCCGTACTTTGCTCCTATGCCACGGCAAGGCAGTTCCGATCCAGGATTGCCCGGTCCTGGCAAGGCTCCGTTCAAACAGCTGGATTTGCCCCTCAGCTGCGATCCCTATAGTCAAGGGGCACGGGTCGCTTCACACCCCTGACTTGAGTGGAGGCCGTTTCGAGACTTGCGCGGATCTTGAAGTGGGGTAGGAGTCATAGGACATCCACCTACGAGTCGACTAGATGCTTGACATTATTTACAAAGTTTATTCATCTACAGAGGTTCTTTTTTTTTGTATTTATTACCTTACTCTAGTGGCAATAATAAACAATTACAATTAAAAAAAAAAAAATTATAAAAAAAAATTGACGGAAAACGGGAAGACAAAAGAGTGCGCCCTAGGACCAGGAGTCCCAACTGGACTGCCATCTCTACAACCTTTCCTCCTAGCGGCGGTCCTACGCTCGTCCCTGGTTGGCTGCTCGGACCCCCTGATTGTCGAGCCTACGGCTATCTCCTTCCTCTCCTGGTTCCTGCGAAGGCCTCCTCGGCCACCTTAACGACTCGCGAGATGGCGTCCAATGTAGACTTCCCCTTCGTAAAGCCATATTGCTCCGGGGAGAGGCCACCAGCTGCTTCTATCGCTTCGCCCAGCCTGGTAGAGGTCACCCTCTCAAACACCTTGCCTATGGTGTCTAGCAGGCAGATTGGTTTCTCCCGGCCTGGAGGACCTCAGCCTCTGTAACTCAGTTGGCGTCCGCGATCTGCCGCCCCGTCGGGAACAGGGATCTGACTATCCCCCCCAGGGTTGCCGGGTCGGATGGGGCTTTACCTTCCCCATTGAGCCTCTTGACCACCAGCTTATAGGCTTCTCCCCATGGATCCTCGTCGGCGGCAACGCACAGCTTCAGGAAGCACTCCCTTTTGCTGTTGCTGATGGCGGTCTATAGCTTCCTCTCTGCCGCGGTCACACCATGCGGGGACGCGTGAGGTTCCTCTCGCGCGCTGCATCAGCCTTCTGGTGCGATGTGCGGTGTGACGCAGCTCCGCAATCTCCTCGCTCCACCAGTACACCGACGAGTGGTGCTTCCGGAACGGCTTTCTTTGGAGCATGCTCCACTGCTTCCGCCAGCTTTTCGGCCAACACATTTGCCCCATCGGACTCGTCTGGGGAGAAACCCTCGAGGGCGCTTGCAAAGGCTAGCAGCATGAAGATGTCCTGCCGGAACGCCTTCCTAGGCTGGGGCGGTGAGCGCGCTGCTGGCGAACGTGAGGTCGATTATCGAGCCTGATCCCGCCCTGCTGAAGGTGTCCCGGGATCCTTCATTCAATAAAACCACGTCCAGAGAGGCGATGGCCACCAGCACTGCTCGGCCTCTTGCGTTGGTTCGAGGGGAGCCCCATTAAATGGCCCAGGCGTTGAAGTCGACCCCCTTGCTCCGACCCCGCAGGTCGCAGCCCAGCTCGTCCAGGATCCTGCCGAAGGACTCAATCGAGAGACTTGGTGCCAAGGCCTGTCAACCGGTTGAGAAGCAAATAAAATTCTTCATGCGTCAGACCAGGAATGGATTTTCTGAGATCATGGTAGTATGAAGCTATTAAATGAGTCGCCGAAACGCAAAAAAATCCCCTGCTGGTCGGCTGAAACTGGGTGGGACACAGCAACCGATTTACTGCCACACTCCTGCGCCACAGCTCCTGATCCCCGCTCTAATGGTTTTGAGATCAGGAACGAGAAAAGATTCGGTAACCGAATCGGACGCTGGGCAGCCCCTCAGCCAGCAATTTCCGTGTTGTCTGTTGTGTCCGCTGCGGAGCGCAAAGCTTTGGCTCCGCAAATCTCCGAAGAAAAATCTACCCAGAGTCCAACAATGCTCGGAATACCGGCCGTGGTTGGTAACAATTCGTAATGTAAGACCCTCACAGCAGTCCCACCTTTGAAAACAATATTTCTCCGGAATTCTTTCGAGTAAGTACACAATCTACAGATTATACCGTCTTCTCTAGCGTGGTGGCGGAACGGGTGGTATCTAATGACTTTTTGGACATTAAATTTATCTTCGTAAAACTATCTTTTAGAGGTAGTTACATTTATGTAAACTGCTCTTACATTCCCCCATCTTCGGGAGAGCCAATTTATTGGAAACACCTTTCGGCAATTATGTACTATACTTCGCAATCTAATAAGTGCCAAAGCAGTCTCGGACTTATCATCAGACCACTCGCCTGTGCTTTTAACGCTTCTTCAAAGCCCAGAAATAACCGAATACCCCTCCAACCAGACGTATCGTAGCGTGTGGTGCACCGTATTCGACGTGTTCGGCCCGAATATCGCGAAGATGGAAGTTGGCGTTTGGCTTGTGACCGACTATTAGACCAAAAAATCAAATTTTAACCATCAACCACTCCCCGTATTTACCTGATATGGCACCGTGCGACTTCTACCTTTTCGGAAAAATTCATTTGCCGATGAAAGAAAAGCGTTATGCAGACATAGAGGCCATTCAAAAGGCTTGCACCGGCATCCTGGCGGCCATACCGGGCAACGAGCTAAAACACTCGTTCAAAATGCTTTTGGATCGTGCAAAAAGCTGTATTGAAGCAGAAGGAGACTATTTTGAATAAAAAAAATTGATTTTGCCGAAAAAACTATTTGTTCTGTCTTTTTGTTAAAAGTCCTGTTTACTTTGGAACGCACCGTGTAGAACTCGCCCCGGAGCTTAACATGGAATCGGACATCGGCTACACTACGAGCGCCCTGGAAGAAGTACTCGTTGCGGCAGCTAAAATCTATACTCCTCAAGGGAAGGAAGTAGACCGAAACAAATACTACAAATCCAATCAGAAAATCGAACAGCCTTTCCGAGAAAAGAGGCGCACGCGTCGTGAATGGCAAAACAGCAGATCACCAGCTTCAAAGCAACGCCTTAAGGAAGCAACCCGTTTACTCGACCAGGCTCTTCAACAACAGGAAGAAAATGCACAGCTGAGGTACATCCAGAATCTTTCGCCAACAAGCACAAAGTATCCCTGTGGAGAGCCCATCCAAATCTTAGCGCCCCAATTGGAACGATCACCCCGATAAGAAACTCTTCGAGATGCTGGACTCGCAGCGACGAAGACCGAGCTGAAACATTCGCTACAAATCTTCGTAGTGTCTTCCATCCAAACCCTGCCTCAAATTCATTCCTCCTGCCAATAATTCAGCCAGAGGCTACCCCCCAGCCAACCGCACCTTCATTTCGGCCGAACGAAATCGAAAAAGTCATAAGAGGGCTAAAACCAAAAAGAGCTCCTGGTGGTGACCTACTGACACCAAAGATGCTTCCAAAATCTTCCAAAATGGTTTTATGAGGCGAAGATCAACCACGACCAATCTTCTGGAACTTACCTCTTTCGTTATTAGGGGCTTGCAACAAAACTTTCAAACAGATGTTATTTACACGGACTTTAGTAAAGCTTTCGACTCGTTAAATCATTCTCTTTTGGTTAGGAAACTTGATTCTTAGTGATCTTCTTAAGTGGTTTTCGAGTTATCTAAGTTACAGAACCCAAAAGGTTCTGTTTAGAAACGCTCTATCCAATAGCCTCAGTGTCACATCTGGCGTCCCTTAGGGTTGCCACCTTGGACCACTGCAATTCACATTGTTTATCAATGATTTGCCGCAGGTTCTAACCAAATCCAGTGTACTCATGTATGCTGATGACGTTTAACTTTTCTTGCAGTATAGGAACAGTTCATGCCAATCAGACCTACAATCGGATCTCGATAAATTCCAAGCATGGTGTCATGCTAACGACTTACATCTCAACAGCTCTAAATGCAAACTGATGACATTTTCACGTGTCACTCCCCTGCTTGCCACTCATATTCTTAACGATTGCTTTTTGGACAGAATTACTTGTTTGTGTAAGGAGGCTTAGATGCCTGGAAGATAGTGCATAAACTATCTTACTGACTTTATTAATGAAACTTAACAATATTTATAGGTACAAAGTGCTTATATTAACAGAAATAACGTATAAGAAATAGTGTGCGGTTACTGTGAGTGTGGGTTAGTGTCGAGAACTGAGACCATTGCCCCAGTTCACTTCCTCGTCTCAGCCGACCATGCATATTCGCTTGACCTGCAGGTCGCCGCGACTGAAGAGTTATTACATAATGTGTGTTGTTTCTGAAATATTATTACTTATGACTAAATACTGCTCCGACTGAACATTCTCCCGGCCGTTGAACAAGAGTTCAACCTTCGCTAAGGTCGAACGAGAAACTTCGTGGGGTAGGTTCTGGTGGCGGTTGTTCCGTGTTCTGCCTGAGTTCGGGTGTCCGGCGTGTTGGTGTCCATTTGCCGACCGTTCGTCTGAGAGCCCATGCAATGCCCAATAGTAGTGACATCGCTGGCGACGCTATAAGCGACTACTTGATGATGCTGAGTAGTGTTGGTCTGATCTTTCCAAGTGGTCTCCTTTAATTTGGCCAACTGGTGTTCCAAAGTGCCCAGTTCCTCCAAGTTGACTTCCTTGGCTGCCGTTCCTTGAAGTGGCTCAGGTGGGTTCTTACGGTCAATCCTTGTGATATTGCCAAAACGAATATATGTAGCCTTCGTTTCGCTGACTATGGTGCTGAATGTGCTCACGCTAATTTTTGAGTTTCGTGCAGTGCAGCCTGGGGCCAGTGACAATAAGCCTGTTCCGTTAAGGTGCACTGTGAACGATGTTCCTTTGCACACCGCTTGAAGTTCAACGTGCCTGCGTGTGGCAAACATCCACCTGTTTCGCTGATACGTTGCTGACCACCACAGCTCGGCCCTCGACTGAGAGACCTCGCAGATAGTTTCCGTCTTGTTATTAAACAACTGGAACAACTGGCTTGATAGTTGAAACAGATGAGCTCGTCGTGTGGCAGCTCTAGACACTGTTTGAATTCGTCCTTGGTCAATCCCATGAACTGATCTCTATGGGCATTGACGGCTATGATTTCGGTTTTTAGCCTGAATTGCTGCCAGCTTCCAGCCTTCCATGTTGGGATAGCCATAATGCTGGACACTTCCTGTTGTGTTACAGAAACCAGTGGTAGCGATATCTTGAAGATGACTTGGCTGCTCGTTGTAGTGCCTTCGGCATGCATCATTTTGTAGAGTTGGATGAAGCTACTGGAAGCAGTTGATCCGGTGGGATATGTTCCCGAATCTGATCCAGTTGCTCCCTTAGTTGCTTGGGAGATACTAGCAGTGGGATAATTGTTCGATGGCGAACGTCAGTGAGCACATTAGTTATCTCACTCTGCATCCGCTGCACTCCAGGGGCCACCAGCGTTAGTTGAGCTGTCAGACTTATAAACGCTTGCTGTAGGTGGTCGTCTTGGTATTTTCCTCTTTCAGATTGATTGTCCCTATCTGGCTCTCTAGCGTTTTGATCCGGTCATTGGTGGCTGAACTGCTCGTTTGGACTATATTTATCGTTGAGTCCAGAATTAATGTTTGGTTTTTTAAGAGCATCATTAATACGTCGTCATTGGACTTCACCTCCTTGATTACCTTGGACATGTCGTCGGCATGCCTTGAGTCCAGAACGCCAAATAGTGAATTCGCTACGTTTCCGACTATATCAAGTGGTGCTCTTCGTTGCCGGAAATGATGAATCAACTCATTTCCTGATTGCAGCTCGCCATATACATGTTGAAAATGCTCATATACAGATTTACAAGCATTGATGCTTCGGAGTTCTGAACAATTGTGTTTCAGTTCCGCTATCGCGTTAGCCAATATTCCCATGTCGCTCCAATATGGCTTTAAGTCGTAATATACAATTATCCTCCATTCTGAGATTGCCATTCTGGATGTGCCGAGCCGTTCGTAGAATATTCCTGGGTGGCTTGCAAACGGAGTTACGTTTACTGATTGTCCCATTGCTAACGGGAGTATGAGTAGCATTGCCAGTAATGTTGGGAGGATCGGTAAGGACATCTTCTTTTTCTGCGAAGTGATCTCTTCTGCCCTCGCTGGAGTGGACGTTTTGTGGCTGCGGCTACTGGTACGTTTCGCAGATTTTACTGCAGCTTCCCATAGGCCGCCAAAAGATGGTGCGTTTGTTTGCGCTTCCAAGACTCTTTGCACCTCCATTTTTAGTTGGAGAAACGAGTGCTTGTCATATCCTTCCCTGACTGAGTCTTCGCATCCTTCATGAACCGAAAAATTGATGTCTTGATATTGGGACCATAGTGAGTTTATTGAACTCCTTGTTATGGCCCTGCTGGTTTCTGAATATTCTTTCAGAGCTCGGTATACGGAGTCAGCGATCGCCCTTTGCCGCCGACATGCTGATATCAGCTTCCGTGCAGGTTGCGCTAAGCTTGCAACGTCTCCAGTTTCCAGGCCATTGCTCGCGGTTGCCTTTTTTGGGGCATTGCTCGAGCTTTGAGCCATCGAATCGACTATAATGTTTCTGTATTTGTCGTATAACTCACGACAGTCGACGTAAAACTTCAAATACTCCGCGATTCTATCTTTCACGGGATAGTTTGATAGTATGTTGGATTTAGTTTCCTATCCGCTGAATCTTTCTTACAGTTTCGAATAAGCCTCGAGATCTCTTGACTGATCTCATCCTGCAAGTCTAACGCCCCTGTGACTGCTTGCTCCTCCTTGTTAGACATATTGACAATTGTTTTGTGACGCGTGCCGCGCACTGAATGAACATAAAATATAAATATATAAATATGTACATAAGGTATAAAAATATGAACAAGATTTAAATAAATGAAGAAATGTAAGCAAAATAGAATGATAAGTGTAAATAAATGAAGTAAAGGAAATATAATGAAAATATAAATATAAGTGTAAACAAAGATCTATGAAACAAAGATCTACCACTACAAACCTTCTTGAGTTCTGTGCTGTTATTCGAAACGCTTTTAGGTACAATACCCAGACTGACGTTATCTTTACAGATTTCAGCAATGCGTTTGACTCAGTGAATCACCAGCTTTTGCTGAAAAAACTTTCATTATTGGGCTTCCCCCCTTTACTGACTGACTGGATTGCAACATAGATAAATATGTACTCAGAGAGTTGCTTTCAAGGGCTCATTCTCGGATCTAGTTTACGTGACTTCAGGTGTTCCACAAGGGAGCCATCTCGGACCTCTTCTTTTTGCAATTTTCATCAATGACTTGCCCAATGTTGTTGCTCATTCTCAGGTAATGATGTACGCTGATGATGTAAAACTATGCTTGCCTGTGACTAACTCTGAGTCTCATTTGCTTCTACAAACTGACCTGAATAACATGCAATCTTGGTGCATCAACAATCTGCTGTTTCTTAATAACTCAAAATGCAAATCTATGTCATTTTATCGGAAAAACTGTTTCCTTGCCAATTATTACTTAGAGACTGGTGCTCTTGAACGCATCAGTTCAGTTACAGACCTTGGAGTTTTGTTTACCCACAACTTGAATTTCAATGATCACATTAGTTTAACTGTTGGTAAAGCTAAGGGTGTCTTCGCTTTTGTTAAGCGCTGGTCCAAGGAGTTTGATGATCCCTATACCACCAAACTCCTATTTGTTTCTCTTGTTCGTCCTATTTTGGAATACTGCTTTTGTGTTTGGTCACCCCAGTACGCGAAATATAAGGATCTAATAGAATCGGTGCAGAAACAATTCCTCTTGTTTGCTCTTCGTGGTTTAAACTGGGATCTACATCGTCGTCTGCCATCCTACTTAGACAGACTGCGGCTTTTAGGCCTGCCTACGCTTAAGGACCGTCGGACCTGCCATGGTGTAATGTTCATGCACAAACTCATCCATGGTCACATTTCATCTAATTACCTTTTAAGCCTTATATGGCTCTCGGTTCCTACAAGGCCTTCCCGTCACTTTTGACCTATCGCCCTGGACAAACTTAGATATGTATGAGCCTTTTCGTGTTTTATGTTCTTTGTATAATGAGAATTATCATTTGTTACATGTTGAGATGTCCTTAGATTTTAATTCAGCTTGTATTTTACGATACCTATCCTTACCTCCGCCCGCCTGATGTGAGTCGGAGCACATCCTTAAAAAACACTCCCTTCTTGGTCAGAGGTAAGAGTACGGCCTTATATGGCAGCTATTAGCCATTTTTCTCAATAAATAAATAAAATAAATAAAAATAAAAAAAAATCAAATGTCAAATGATCCCAAACGAAGGAGAAGGCGATCGCAACGGGCACACTAGGCACCGCCAGGGCCTATGTAATACCAGCCTCTGGCCCTAGGAAGTCACTTAGCAGCCGACAGCGATCGGAAGCGGTAAGTCTCTAGCAGCACACTTCCAGTAGTTAGCAGCCAAAGTCATTTTTTGGTCGACCCGAATCTTTCGATTTGGGTTGTAATAAATAGTCGATAGCCTTTCGAGTCGCGGCAACTAATTTGGCTTGCCGAATTCTCTCTCTGACGACTTTAGAGTCCACCCGCCCTCTTTCTCCGACGACTTTAGAGTCCACCCGCCCTCTCTCTCTCTCTCTCTCTCTCTCTCTCTCTCTCTCTCTCTCTCTCTCTCTCTCTCTCTCTCTCTCTCTCTCTCTCTCTCTCTCTCTCTCTCTCTCTCGCCACCGACGACTTTCGAGTCCACCGCGTCTCTCTGAAGACTTTCGTCCCACTATCTTCTCTCTGTAAACTTCCGAGTTCAACCAAGTTACTACTGTCGCTGGGGCTTATAGAAAAGTCAAGGAGCCCATATAGTGCACCCGTGGTACTGGTCAGGAAGAAGAACAACGAGTGGCGGATGTGCAAGGAGCCAACCTCAGGATAAACCCCGATAATGCCACTTCTTCCAGGAGGAGCTAAAATACTTGGGCAACGTCGTCAGCAATCAGGGCTTTCGGACAGACCCGGAAAAGGTGGCAGCAATTCAGGAACTACTAGCACCAAAATCTACGAAGGAAGTCCACAGCTTCTTGGGGATGGCCTCGTGGTACCGAAGATTCGTGCCGAACTTCACGGAGCAAGCTGGGCCGCTGCAGGAACTAATCCGGAAGGGGCAGAAATTCGAATGGAACGAAAGACACCAACACGCGTTCGACGGTTTGAAAGAGAGCTTAACACGGGCACCAGTCTTGACAGATGCGAGCGACTTCGGATTAGGAGCAGTCCTAACACAGGAGGCAGGGGACGGAGAGCACGTGATATCATTCGCAAGCCGGAGACTGAGTAAGACGGAGCAAAAATACAGCGCGACGGAGAAGGAGTGCCTGGCCATTTACTGGGGTGTCGAGAAGTACAAGATGTACCTCGAGGGATATCCCTTTACGGTAGTAACGGATCATATGGCACTGAAATGGTTAAATTCGATCAAGAGCCCGGCACCGTGGGAGACGATATGTGTCGACTTTGTGGGACCACTGCCACGCATGACACATGGAAACTCAACCCTATTGGTAATGATTGACAAGTACCCAAGATGGGTGGAGTTGGCAGCGATCCGGCAGGCAACGGCAGACGCATTTCTGAAGGTGTTTCGAGAGCGGATAATTGCTAGGTTCGGCGTACCGAAGATCCTGGTATCGGATAACGGGGTACAATTGACGGGGAGAAAAACGAAACAAGCATTGGAACGGTGGGGCATGAAACAGCAGTTTACGGCACCATATACGCCGCAGGAGAACCCTACAGAGCGGACAAGCCGGACTGTCAAAACAATGATCGCGCAGTTAACGGGAGAGGACCAAACAAAGTGGGACGATCGACTATTGGAGTTAATGTTATCATTTAATAGCAGCACCTCCGAGACGACGAATTCAGCCCCGCACAATTGATACTGGGGAAGGAGCTACGGCTGCCCGGCGCAACGTTCAACAGGGTCACCGAAGGGTCAGGGATGCAGGAGGAAACAGTGGAAGACCGATGGAAACGAATGGAGAAACAAAGGGAAGAAGCGATCGGAAATATGCTAGACGCAGCAAAAAAGGCGTTACGACTTAAGGAAGAGAGAATGGAAGCCGAGGGTGGGCGAATGGGTGCTATGCAAAACACACCCACTATCAAGCGCAGTGGACAAATTCAACTGGCGTTGTTAGCACCGAAGTATGACGGCCCGTGGAGGATAATGAGTTTCACATCCCCAGTTATTGTGACGGTAAAAAGCAGACAGACGGGAAAAATAAAACGGGCGCACATCGGGGACATTAAACAGTATGTAGAAACTTTAACGAACCTCTGGCCAGGATAACGCTCAGTCGTGTCCAGGAAGGATCATACAAGACATTTGTATGTTGGGACAAGGAGTTATGTTGGAAATTTCGTTATTCGTGAACCATAACCTCAAATTATAGCGTTTCGATTTCGGAAACTCGCCAAGAACGGCCCCGGGCGGCCCGGAGAAGAGTATAGAGCGGATAGGTGCTGAAAAGTGGAGGAGGAGATCCCGACGGAGTCGGTAGGGCGGACTCCGGTGATAACCTTGGAGGCGGCGACAGGGGACTCAGTGGCGGCGCCGTTGGTGAAAACCTCGCGGCTGCTGGGGAGAGCGTCTCCGGTGAAAACCGTGGAGCAGCCGAAAGGAGTTGGTTCCGGTTAAAATACCGTGGAGCCGACGGGAATGGGATCGTCTCCGGTGAAAATACCTTGGAGCCGGTGGAAAGGAGGGCGTAGGAGAAACGCGGGGAGGATAGTGGGGCCCTAGAACCTAGGAGAGGAGAAACCCACCCAAGAGAGAACGCTAGATTTTTCGTTGCTAATGTATGTGGGTTTTTTTGCCAAAATTAGCATACGCCTAGCTGTACAGATAGGTAAAAATCTACAGTGGGCCGAGGAGTGGAATTTGTGGGCAAAAGGCGAAAAGAATAAGCGTGGTTGCATATAGAAAAGACTTACGTGCCGCTTACGTCAACCAGGAAAGACGGTGGCCGTTGCTGAACGTAAGGCAGGAGCGTATTCGCGGCGGGCGCAGGCGTGTGGCCTCGGTGAGCGGGGCGGCCCCGGCGGGCTCGCGGTCACGGACACTGGCACCGGCCCTGCCGGCAGTACTGGCGAGAGAGTGGCTCGCGGCGGCTGCGCGAAGGCGTAAATCGCACGTGCGGCAGCCCACGGGCGGCTATACCTGCGGCGTGGCGACTGCGCACGGGCGAAGGTGGCTGGCGGCGAGTCACTCCCGGTCACGGACACGGGTACCGATTCTACCGGTGGCGCGGGCGAGGCGCGGCGGCTGCGCAAGCGCGTAGGTCACGGCCGGCGTCACACGTGTGGCGGCCCACGGACGGGTCACGGGCGCTTACACTGCCGAGTGCACTGGCAGGTGGCGGTCACTGGGCGGTTCTGCCGGTGGCGCGGGTTCTGCCGATCGGACTGGCAGCTGGCGGACACTGGGGTGCGGGCACTGGGGCCATAGATCGTCACTGTCGATGTTATGGGGTGGCTGCGGGGCAGCGGTTGCACTTGCGACACTGACTAGTGCGGGCGGCGTCGCGCTGTCGGTAGCGGCGAGCAGCAGTAGCACTTGAACACGACCGGGGGTGGCAGCAGTGGCGCGATGGCACTCTGGACACAAACGGGTTGAAAAATCACGACGGCGAGGCAACACGTGCAGGTCAGGCGATTTGCAGGCGGTGAAAGAGGAATTTTCTATGCACGTGTTGCCTTTTTATAGTAGCATGTAAACAACTCCAGTAACGGGACCCGCCAAACATAACGGAGTTTTCAAGCTTTTCGTATCAACGTCCGCGCGGTGGTTATCGATCGTGGGTCTAGTATTAATCGGTGGTGGGTCTAATATTAATCGGTGGTGGATCTAATATTAATCGGTGGTGGATCTAATATTAATCGGTGGTGGGTCTAATATTAATCGGTGGTGGATCTAGTATTAATTATAGACTTATAAGACTTATAAGTAGAACAATATATACTAGGAAAACATTTAGATAGTATTATTTATATTTATTAATATAATTAATTATAATTAATTAATAATAAAAATACTATATATTTGTGCGCCTCTTAGGGGAGGCGTCACAAAACACCACAAATATCGGAAGAGCCCGGGCACGATACACCGATACACACAGGGGTGGGTCACGATACATCGATACACGCGGGGCTAGAACGCGGTACATCGTCACGTATAAGGCCACACTCAACTGGCTTTCTAACGATAAGCGCCACCTGGCCACATTTAGCTCATTTTCTAACCCCGATCAACACATTTCGCGTAGGAAAATTACTGTACATAGTTGGGAAAACGTGCTGGCGAATCAGAATAACAAAATTGTTGGTTTCTTTACAGGAACGATTCCCAAGTTTAAAGAGAGTGTGCGGAAATTCAAGGAGAGGCACGCGGCGGTGGCAGCAGCAGTGACGCGGGCGAGACTGATCGAGGCACCAGCGGCACCAGGAGCAGGAAGGAGGCGGACAGAGCCGGCCAGGATGGGCCGCAGGCAGGAGGCCAGGAGGAAGGAGGTGGTACGAGCGGCGCCGGCGACGGACGGGGCAGCGTATCCACACCAGGGCAAGCAGCGGGTAGCCCATAAGTCAGGCCCGAAGATGCCGCCGAGGGAGGAGTCCAACGCCGAGTCGTGTGAGGACGACACACCGCCCCCGCCAGTCCGACGCCCAGCGACGCCAACGCCACCAAGCCGACGCCCACCAACACCAACACCAAGCCGACGCCCACCAACGCCAACGCCACGAAGCCGGCGCCCACCAACGCCAACGCCACTGATCCGACGTCCACCGACCCCGGACGCGGATTTCCTAGAAATCCACCCGGTGCAAAAAAAACGCCTGGGGATGGTGCCTCCCCTAGGGGACGACGCTCTCCGCGGCCGGGGTAGCAGCGATCAAGTAGAAGCTAGAAGGGAAAAAGTACGGCCAACAGAAGCGCTGCGAACAGGGGGAACTATGTGGCGGTGACGCGCCACTACGAAAAAGGGGTGTGACCCGTGCCACGCACAGAATGGACATAAAATATAAATATATAAATATGTACATAAGGTATAACAAGAAAGGAAGCTGACTTCGGCTCACCGAAGTTTGTATACCCTAGCAGAGTTTAAACAAAAAATTAAAAACGAAATTCTGAAATAATAATTTGTTGCCAAATCTCAAATTTGATGGCAATGGTTTGAAACACGGCTAAGCTATGGTTTTTTTATTTTCCTGATTGTTCCTATGGAAGCTATAGGATATACTCAGCCGATTTTCATGAAATTAAAATCGAAATTCAGGAATACTAAAATATGGGTAACTATCAAATTTGGTGCAAATATGTTGAAAACTGACAAAGTTATGAATTTTTCTTTTATTTTCCTGATTGTTCCTATGGAAGCTATAGGATATAGTCAGCCGATTTTCATGAAATTAAAATATAAATTCAGGAATAATAAAATATGGCTAAATATCAAATTTGGTGAAAATTGGTTGAAAACTGACAAAGTTATAATTTTCCTGATTGTTCCTATGGAAGCTATAGGATATAGTCAGCCGATTTTCATGAAATTAAAATTGGTTGAAAACTGACAAAGTTATAATTGTTTTTTTTGAAAATTTTTCGGATCGTTCCTCTGGCAGCTATATGATATAGTCGTCCGATCCGGCCCGTACATATGTACGAGTGAGAGTATATAGAAGCCTAACTGCAAAGTTTCATTCAGATAGCTTTAAAACTGAGCGACTAGTTTGCGTAGAAACGGACAGACGGACATGGCCAGATCGACTCGGCTGTTGATCCTGATCCAAAATATATATACTTTATAGGGTCGGAGATGCTTCCTTCACTGCGTTGCTAACTTTTGACTGAAACTAATATACCCTGCTAGGGTATTAAAAATGGAAAGAAGATGTAAATAAATGAAGAAATGTAAACAAAATAGAAAGATAGGTGTAAATAAATGAAGTAATGGAAATATAATGAAAATATAAATATAAGTGTAAATCAAATGTCACCAAATGAAGGAAAAGAAATGAAATGTAATCAAAAGAATAAAATATAAAGAAAACAAAGGAATGGAAAATAAAAATATAAATATAAACAGATAATAAAGAAGCAATTCAAATTCGAATGCGCGCGCGCGCCATAAGGCACACCGACATAAGGGCACACCGACAGCTAGGGGCACACTGATCCCAAACGAAGAAGAAGAAGGCGATCGCAACGGGCACACTAGGCCCCGCCAGGGCAGCCGACAGCGATCGGAAGCGGTAAGTCTCTAGCAGCACACTTCCAGTAATCAGCAGCCAAAGTCATTTTTTGGGCGACCCGAATCTTTCGATCTGGGTTGTAATAAATAGTCGATAGACTTTCGAGTCGCGGCAACTAATTCGGCTAGCCGAATTCTCTCTCTGACGACTTTAGAGTCCACCCACCCTCTCTCTGTGACGACTTTAGAGTCCACCCGCCCTCTCTGTCTGACGACTTTAGAGTCCACCCGCTCCCACTCTCTCCGACGACTTTAGAGTCCACCCGCCTTCTCTCTCTGACGACTTTAGAGTCCACCCGCTCCCACTCTCTCTCTCTCTCTCTCGCTCGCCACCGACGACTTTCGAGTCCACCGCGTCTCTCTGAAAACTTTCGAGTCCCACTATCCTCTCTCTGCTGACTTTCGAATCCAACCGCTGTACCTTCGGGAGACTTCCGAGTCCGCATATCTGCGGGGAAGACTTCCGAGTCCCCCCCCCCATTTATTTCTCTTTTCTTCTCTCCCTCTCTACAGGTTCCCGGGTCCCTCGGCTTCCCCCCGGATTGGCACATCCGCAGACCTGTTCCCTCGAGACGCGAGAGGCTCCGACGATCTACGAAGCCGCGGTCCAGAACTCCGTCTATCAACTCTGTAGAGAAACGTTGAATAAACACAAACCCTCTTTAATTTAACTGAATTCTCTTCACTGTTCTCACTGGGAAACGGGCAACTTCTCTTACAGCTACCACTTGTAGGCGGACTCTGGCCATCCCCGAGCAATCAGGAAACTGCAGCGGAGCCCGTTTAGATTCGCTTTAACAGCTGGATACGCTCCTATTCGCAACCGTGTGTGGTCAAAGGAATTAACAACTGGTCAATAGACTTGGGGGATTTCCACATTGAAAAGGATTTTAGGCTCTTTACAGTGTAATGACAGTGTCAAAACAGAATCCCAAGAGTTACGGATTCTTTCCTGCGGGAGGTTCCCAAGAGTTACGGAACTTTCCCTGTTAGTCTCACCAATGTTCTATGGCAAGAGTGAAATTCAGGAAGATTCCCAAGAGTTACGGAATGTTTCCTGTGGGTTTGACGTATTCAGGACAATTTCCTGTGAGTCAGGGCTCACCAAATGGTTTTTATGCGAGTGAAAAGTTAGGAAAATCCCAAGAGTTACGGATTGTTTCCTGCGGGAGGTTCCCAAGAGTTACGAAACTTTCCCAAGATTCCCAATAGTTACGGAATATTTCCTGTGGGCTTGACGTATTCAGGACAATTTCCTGTGAGTCAGGGGTGTAATGACAGTGTCAAAACAGAATCCCAAGAGTTACGGATTCTTTCCTGCGGGAGGTTCCCAAGAGTTACGGAACTTTCCCTGTTGGTTCGACGTCCACGGTTAACGTGTTTGTCGGGCGAAAATGCATCAGAAGCTGTCGCTGAAATTTGAAGCGACGTGCAAAGATTCCCAAGAGTTACAGAATCTTTCCTGTTCGATGACAGTGTCGAGGAGGTTCCCAAGAGTTACGGAACTTTCCCATTCGATGACAGTGTCTAAGAAGGTTCCCAAGAGTTACGGAACTTTCCTAAGAAAGGATTAGGAAGATTCCCAAGAGTTACGGAATCTTTCTTGTGAGTTGACTATCAAGGTTAACGTGATCACGTCGGGGTCACCAAAATGTTTGTGTAAGGAGGCTTAGATGCCTGGCAGATAGTGCATAAACTATTGCCTTTGTTTGTCGCAACTAGCACTTGGAACTAGGTGGACGGTTGGGTTGGGTGAGGGTCTGAAGACACAGCGACAGCCTCCGATGCATGCATGAATAAAAGCTCGTGGTTGAGGTACTCTTACTGATTTTATTAATGAAACTTAACAACATTTATAGGTACAAAAGTGCTTATGTTAACAGAAATAACGTATATAAAATAGTGTGCGGTTACTGTGAATGTGGGTCATTGTTAGGAACTGAGACCATTGCCGCAGTTCATTTCCTCGTCTCAGCCGACTATGCATATTCGCTTGACCTGGTAATTGATACTTTATTTACGATAAATGCAGGTCGCCGCGACTGAAGAGTTATTACATAATGTGTGTTGTGTCTGAAATATTATTACTTATGACTAAATACTGCTGCGACTGAACATTACTATTGTCAATGATCCGGGCGTCCGCCTGGATCTTAAAATTTCGTTCTCAGAACATATTTCCTCTATGGTTAACAAAGCCAGAGGCATGCTTGGTTCACAAAAAGGTGGTCGAAGGAATTCGATTCTCCTTGTGTAACTAAGACTCTCTTTGTTTTGTTAGTTCGCCCTATATTGGAGTATGGTTTGTGTGTGTGGAGTCCTCAATTCGGAGTCCATAGTAGCCGCATTGAATCTGTCCAAAAGAACGTTTTGTTTTTTGCCCTCCGTGGCCTACTCTGGGATGCTAACTTCCCTAGGATGCTAACTTTAGATTACCGTCTTACTCTAGTAGAATTCTCCTACTTAATTTCCCTTCTTTAGCTAACCGTAGGACAGTAGAACAGTAAAAGGGATCATAGATACGGGAGCGTCAAGAAGCGCGATCAGCAAGAACTCGTACCAAGATCTCCGAGAACACGGAAAATGGAAAGGAGTGCGAGCGGAAATAACACTCACCAATGGGATGAAGCAGCGGGCAATTGGAGAATTTTACGCCGAGATCGGGTTTGGAGGAGCCCGGATCAAAATTTCGTTCATGATTATGTTAAAAGTTGGGAATGGATTTCCTGGCAAGGGCACGGAGCGTGCTAAGATGCGGAAACCTCGAATTTGAAATAAAGGAGGCGGAAAGGGGAAACAACGAAGCGATAGAGGTAACGGAGACTACGGAGCATGAGGACACGCTGGAGGAAAGAATAGAGGACTTCCTGCGGGAACACAGGCAAGTATTCGAGAGGATGAAGGGGGTCAGTAACGCCGCGACGCACAAGATATACCTAACGGACGATAAGCCGATTAAGCAGAGGTACTATCCAAGAAACCCAAAACAGCAGTCAATTATCGACGAACAGGTAGGTCGCTGGGGCTTATAGAAAAGTCAAGGAGCCCATATAGTGCACCCGTGGTACTGGTCAGGAAGAAGAACAACGAGTGGCGGATGTGCAAGGAGCCAACCTCAGGATAAACCCCGATAATGCCACTTCTTCCAGGAGGAGCTAAAATACTTGGGCAACGTCGTCAGCAATCAGGGCATTCGGACAGACCCGGAAAAGGTGGCAGCAATTCAGGAACTACTAGCACCAAAATCTACGAAGGAAGTCCACAGCTTCTTGGGGATGGCCTCGTGGTACCGTGTTCCTATGGAAGCTATAGGATATACTCAGCCGATTTTCATGAAATTAAAATCGAAATTCAGGAATACTAAAATATGGGTAACTATCAAATTTGGTGCAAATATGTTGAAAACTGACAAAGTTATGAATTTTTCTTTTATTTTCCTGATTGTTCCTATGGAAGCTATAGGATATAGTCAGCCGATTTTCATGAAATTAAAATCAAAATTCAGTAATAATAAAATATGGCTAAATATCAAATTTGGTGAAAATTGGTTGAAAACTGACAAAGTTATAATTTTCCTGATTGTTCCTATGGAAGCTATAGGATATAGTCAGCCGATTTTCATGAAATTAAAATTGGTTGAAAACTGACAAAGTTATAATTGTTTTTTTTGAAAATTTTTCGGATCGTTCCTCTGGCAGCTATATGATATAGTCGTCCGATCCGGCCCGTACATATGTACGAGTGAGAGTATATAGAAGCCTAACTGCAAAGTTTCATTCAGATAGCTTTAAAACTGAGCGACTAGTTTGCGTAGAAACGGACAGACGGACATGGCCAGATCGACTCGGCTGTTGATCCTGATCCAAAATATATATACTTTATAGGGTCGGAGATGCTTCCTTCACTGCGTTGCTAACTTTTGACTGAAACTAATATACCCTGCTAGGGTATTAAAAATGGAAAGAAGATGTAAATAAATGAAGAAATGTAAACAAAATAGAAAGATAGGTGTAAATAAATGAAGTAATGGAAATATAATGAAAATATAAATATAAGTGTAAATCAAATGTCACCAAATGAAGGAAAAGAAATGAAATGTAATCAAAAGAATAAAATATAAAGAAAACAAAGGAATGGAAAATAAAAATATAAATATAAACAGATAATAAAGAAGCAATTCAAATTCGAATGCGCGCGCGCGCCATAAGGCACACCGACATAAGGGCACACCGACAGCTAGGGGCACACTGATCCCAAACGAAGAAGAAGAAGGCGATCGCAACGGGCACACTAGGCCCCGCCAGGGCAGCCGACAGCGATCGGAAGCGGTAAGTCTCTAGCAGCACACTTCCAGTAATCAGCAGCCAAAGTCATTTTTTGGGCGACCCGAATCTTTCGATCTGGGTTGTAATAAATAGTCGATAGACTTTCGAGTCGCGGCAACTAATTCGGCTAGCCGAATTCTCTCTCTGACGACTTTAGAGTCCACCCACCCTCTCTCTGTGACGACTTTAGAGTCCACCCGCCCTCTCTGTCTGACGACTTTAGAGTCCACCCGCTCCCACTCTCTCCGACGACTTTAGAGTCCACCCGCCTTCTCTCTCTGACGACTTTAGAGTCCACCCGCTCCCACTCTCTCTCTCTCTCTCTCGCTCGCCACCGACGACTTTCGAGTCCACCGCGTCTCTCTGAAAACTTTCGAGTCCCACTATCCTCTCTCTGCTGACTTTCGAATCCAACCGCTGTACCTTCGGGAGACTTCCGAGTCCGCATATCTGCGGGGAAGACTTCCGAGTCCCCCCCCCATTTATTTCTCTTTTCTTCTCTCCCTCTCTACAGGTTCCCGGGTCCCTCGGCTTCCCCCCGGATTGGCACATCCGCAGACCTGTTCCCTCGAGACGCGAGAGGCTCCGACGATCTACGAAGCCGCGGTCCAGAACTCCGTCTATCAACTCTGTAGAGAAACGTTGAATAAACACAAACCCTCTTTAATTTAACTGAATTCTCTTCACTGTTCTCACTGGGAAACGGGCAACTTCTCTTACAGCTACCACTTGTAGGCGGACTCTGGCCATCCCCGAGCAATCAGGAAACTGCAGCGGAGCCCGTTTAGATTCGCTTTAACAGCTGGATACGCTCCTATTCGCAACCGTGTGTGGTCAAAGGAATTAACAACTGGTCAATAGACTTGGGGGATTTCCACATTGAAAAGGATTTTAGGCTCTTTACAGTGTAATGACAGTGTCAAAACAGAATCCCAAGAGTTACGGATTCTTTCCTGCGGGAGGTTCCCAAGAGTTACGGAACTTTCCCTGTTAGTCTCACCAATGTTCTATGGCAAGAGTGAAATTCAGGAAGATTCCCAAGAGTTACGGAATGTTTCCTGTGGGTTTGACGTATTCAGGACAATTTCCTGTGAGTCAGGGCTCACCAAATGGTTTTTATGCGAGTGAAAAGTTAGGAAAATCCCAAGAGTTACGGATTGTTTCCTGCGGGAGGTTCCCAAGAGTTACGAAACTTTCCCAAGATTCCCAATAGTTACGGAATATTTCCTGTGGGTTTGACGTATTCAGGACAATTTCCTGTGAGTCAGGGGTGTAATGACAGTGTCAAAACAGAATCCCAAGAGTTACGGATTCTTTCCTGCGGGAGGTTCCCAAGAGTTACGGAACTTTCCCTGTTGGTTCGACGTCCACGGTTAACGTGTTTGTCGGGCGAAAATGCATCAGAAGCTGTCGCTGAAATTTGAAGCGACGTGCAAAGATTCCCAAGAGTTACAGAATCTTTCCTGTTCGATGACAGTGTCGAGGAGGTTCCCAAGAGTTACGGAACTTTCCCATTCGATGACAGTGTCTAAGAAGGTTCCCAAGAGTTACGGAACTTTCCTAAGAAAGGATTAGGAAGATTCCCAAGAGTTACGGAATCTTTCTTGTGAGTTGACTATCAAGGTTAACGTGATCACGTCGGGGTCACCAAAATGTTTGTGTAAGGAGGCTTAGATGCCTGGCAGATAGTGCATAAACTATTGCCTTTGTTTGTCGCAACTAGCACTTGGAACTAGGTGGACGGTTGGGTTGGGTGAGGGTCTGAAGACACAGCGACAGCCTCCGATGCATGCATGAATAAAAGCTCGTGGTTGAGGTACTCTTACTGATTTTATTAATGAAACTTAACAACATTTATAGGTACAAAAGTGCTTATGTTAACAGAAATAACGTATATAAAATAGTGTGCGGTTACTGTGAATGTGGGTCATTGTTAGGAACTGAGACCATTGCCGCAGTTCATTTCCTCGTCTCAGCCGACTATGCATATTCGCTTGACCTGGTAATTGATACTTTATTTACGATAAATGCAGGTCGCCGCGACTGAAGAGTTATTACATAATGTGTGTTGTGTCTGAAATATTATTACTTATGACTAAATACTGCTGCGACTGAACATTACTATTGTCAATGATCCGGGCGTCCGCCTGGATCTTAAAATTTCGTTCTCAGAACATATTTCCTCTATGGTTAACAAAGCCAGAGGCATGCTTGGTTCACAAAAAGGTGGTCGAAGGAATTCGATTCTCCTTGTGTAACTAAGACTCTCTTTGTTTTGTTAGTTCGCCCTATATTGGAGTATGGTTTGTGTGTGTGGAGTCCTCAATTCGGAGTCCATAGTAGCCGCATTGAATCTGTCCAAAAGAACGTTTTGTTTTTTGCCCTCCGTGGCCTACTCTGGGATGCTAACTTCCCTAGGATGCTAACTTTAGATTACCGTCTTACTCTAGTAGAATTCTCCTACTTAATTTCCCTTCTTTAGCTAACCGTAGGACAGTAGAACAGTAAAAGGGATCATAGATACGGGAGCGTCAAGAAGCGCGATCAGCAAGAACTCGTACCAAGATCTCCGAGAACACGGAAAATGGAAAGGAGTGCGAGCGGAAATAACACTCACCAATGGGATGAAGCAGCGGGCAATTGGAGAATTTTACGCCGAGATCGGGTTTGGAGGAGCCCGGATCAAAATTTCGTTCATGATTATGTTAAAAGTTGGGAATGGATTTCCTGGCAAGGGCACGGAGCGTGCTAAGATGCGGAAACCTCGAATTTGAAATAAAGGAGGCGGAAAGGGGAAACAACGAAGCGATAGAGGTAACGGAGACTACGGAGCATGAGGACACGCTGGAGGAAAGAATAGAGGACTTCCTGCGGGAACACAGGCAAGTATTCGAGAGGATGAAGGGGGTCAGTAACGCCGCGACGCACAAGATATACCTAACGGACGATAAGCCGATTAAGCAGAGGTACTATCCAAGAAACCCAAAACAGCAGTCAATTATCGACGAACAGGTAGGTCGCTGGGGCTTATAGAAAAGTCAAGGAGCCCATATAGTGCACCCGTGGTACTGGTCAGGAAGAAGAACAACGAGTGGCGGATGTGCAAGGAGCCAACCTCAGGATAAACCCCGATAATGCCACTTCTTCCAGGAGGAGCTAAAATACTTGGGCAACGTCGTCAGCAATCAGGGCATTCGGACAGACCCGGAAAAGGTGGCAGCAATTCAGGAACTACTAGCACCAAAATCTACGAAGGAAGTCCACAGCTTCTTGGGGATGGCCTCGTGGTACCGTGTTCCTATGGAAGCTATAGGATATACTCAGCCGATTTTCATGAAATTAAAATCGAAATTCAGGAATACTAAAATATGGGTAACTATCAAATTTGGTGCAAATATGTTGAAAACTGACAAAGTTATGAATTTTTCTTTTATTTTCCTGATTGTTCCTATGGAAGCTATAGGATATAGTCAGCCGATTTTCATGAAATTAAAATCAAAATTCAGGAATAATAAAATATGGCTAAATATCAAATTTGGTGAAAATTGGTTGAAAACTGACAAAGTTATAATTTTCCTGATTGTTCCTATGGAAGCTATAGGATATAGTCAGCCGATTTTCATGAAATTAAAATTGGTTGAAAACTGACAAAGTTATAATTGTTTTTTTTGAAAATTTTTCGGATCGTTCCTCTGGCAGCTATATGATATAGTCGTCCGATCCGGCCCGTACATATGTACGAGTGAGAGTATATAGAAGCCTAACTGCAAAGTTTCATTCAGATAGCTTTAAAACTGAGCGACTAGTTTGCGTAGAAACGGACAGACGGACATGGCCAGATCGACTTGGCTGTTGATCCTGATCCAAAATATATATACTTTATAGGGTCGGAGATGCTTCCTTCACTGCGTTGCTAACTTTTGACTGAAACTAATATACCCTGCTAGGGTATTAAAAATGGAAAGAAGATGTAAATAAATGAAGAAATGTAAACAAAATAGAAAGATAGGTGTAAATAAATGAAGTAATGGAAATATAATGAAAATATAAATATAAGTGTAAATCAAATGTCACCAAATGAAGGAAAAGAAATGAAATGTAATCAAAAGAATAAAATATAAAGAAAACAAAGGAATGGAAAATAAAAATATAAATATAAACAGATAATAAAGAAGCAATTCAAATTCGAATGCGCGCGCGCGCCATAAGGCACACCGACATAAGGGCACACCGACAGCTAGGGGCACACTGATCCCAAACGAAGAAGAAGAAGGCGATCGCAACGGGCACACTAGGCCCCGCCAGGGCAGCCGACAGCGATCGGAAGCGGTAAGTCTCTAGCAGCACACTTCCAGTAATCAGCAGCCAAAGTCATTTTTTGGGCGACCCGAATCTTTCGATCTGGGTTGTAATAAATAGTCGATAGACTTTCGAGTCGCGGCAACTAATTCGGCTAGCCGAATTCTCTCTCTGACGACTTTAGAGTCCACCCACCCTCTCTCTGTGACGACTTTAGAGTCCACCCGCCCTCTCTGTCTGACGACTTTAGAGTCCACCCGCTCCCACTCTCTCCGACGACTTTAGAGTCCACCCGCCTTCTCTCTCTGACGACTTTAGAGTCCACCCGCTCCCACTCTCTCTCTCTCTCTCTCGCTCGCCACCGACGACTTTCGAGTCCACCGCGTCTCTCTGAAAACTTTCGAGTCCCACTATCCTCTCTCTGCTGACTTTCGAATCCAACCGCTGTACCTTCGGGAGACTTCCGAGTCCGCATATCTGCGGGGAAGACTTCCGAGTCCCCCCCCCATTTATTTCTCTTTTCTTCTCTCCCTCTCTACAGGTTCCCGGGTCCCTCGGCTTCCCCCCGGATTGGCACATCCGCAGACCTGTTCCCTCGAGACGCGAGAGGCTCCGACGATCTACGAAGCCGCGGTCCAGAACTCCGTCTATCAACTCTGTAGAGAAACGTTGAATAAACACAAACCCTCTTTAATTTAACTGAATTCTCTTCACTGTTCTCACTGGGAAACGGGCAACTTCTCTTACAGCTACCACTTGTAGGCGGACTCTGGCCATCCCCGAGCAATCAGGAAACTGCAGCGGAGCCCGTTTAGATTCGCTTTAACAGCTGGATACGCTCCTATTCGCAACCGTGTGTGGTCAAAGGAATTAACAACTGGTCAATAGACTTGGGGGATTTCCACATTGAAAAGGATTTTAGGCTCTTTACAGTGTAATGACAGTGTCAAAACAGAATCCCAAGAGTTACGGATTCTTTCCTGCGGGAGGTTCCCAAGAGTTACGGAACTTTCCCTGTTAGTCTCACCAATGTTCTATGGCAAGAGTGAAATTCAGGAAGATTCCCAAGAGTTACGGAATGTTTCCTGTGGGTTTGACGTATTCAGGACAATTTCCTGTGAGTCAGGGCTCACCAAATGGTTTTTATGCGAGTGAAAAGTTAGGAAAATCCCAAGAGTTACGGATTGTTTCCTGCGGGAGGTTCCCAAGAGTTACGAAACTTTCCCAAGAT